>PVKE010031890.1:0-18771 GCA_004027555.1 Craseonycteris thonglongyai
AAGCATTCTCTTGTTGAATTGATCCCTTTATCATTATGAAATTATCTGCTTTGTCTCTTGTTACTGTCTTTGTCTTAAGTCTCTATTATTTGATATGAGTAGTGCTACCCCAGCTTTTCTTTTTTTCCATTTCAATTTGCATGAAATATTTTTTTTTGTCTCCGTTTTTTTCAGGTCCTGTGTGCCTTTTTATCTGAAGTGGGTTTCTTCTAAGCAGCATATGTATGGGTCTTGTTTTTTTGTCCATTTAGCCAGCCACCCTATATCTTTTAATTGGGAAATTAATCCTCTTACATTTAATTATTGATAAGTATGTAGTTATTACCACTTTATTAATTGTATTCTGATTCTTTTTATAGTTCTATTATGTTCCTTTCTTATTCTTTTGCTCTGTGGTGTGTTGATAACTATCTACAGTGTTATGTTTTGGTATTTTTTGTATATTTATTGTATATTTATTATATATTTTTGGTTTGTGGTTATTATGTGCTTCATATATACCAAATTAAATATATACCAGCCTATATTAAATTGATGATTGCTTAAATTTGAAAACAGTATAAAATCACTATTATTTTTAATCATCCCATTAATGTTTCCATTTTTATCATTTTTTTACTTCTTTTATGTGTATGTAGGTGTATGTGTATCCCTTAATTTATGTTGTAATTAGACGTGATTATTCCACTTTTCTCTTTAACCTTTGTACTAGTTTTATAGGTAGTTGATCTAATGATTTTACTGTTTGCCTATGTCAGTGAGAATGTTTGTTTTCTTTCCTAATATTTCTCACTCATATTTTTTATGTTTCTTTTATTATTATTATTATTAAGTCCCTTTAATATTTCTTCTAACACTGGTTTAAAGGTGCTGAATTGCTTAAGTGTTTTCTTTTGTGAGAAATTATTTCTGTAATTCTGAATTATAGCCTTGTTGGTAAACTTGGTTATATGTCTTTTGTCACTTTGAATACTTTGTGCTATTCCCTTCTGGCCTGTAAAGTTTCTGGTGAGAAATTAACTGATGGTCTTACGGTAGTTCTCTTGTACATAAGTAACTACTTTTCTCATGTCACTTTTAAGGTGCTCTCATTGTATTTAATTTTTGGCAGTTTAATTATGTTGTATCTTGGTGTGGACCTCTTTGGGTTCATCTTATTTAGGACATTCTGCACTTCCTGGACTTGAATGTCTACTCCCTTCACCAGGTTAGGGAAATTTTAGTCATTATTTGATCAAAGAGGTTTTCAATTCCTTTCTTTCTCTCTCTTTTCCTTTTTTGACCCATATAATATAAATGTTAATATGCTTGATGTTATCCCAAAGGTCCATTAAGCTACATGTAAAGTTTTTTTTATTTTTGTCTTATCTTTTTATTGTTTCAGTGGAGTGTTTTCCGCTACCCTGTGTTCTAGATTACAAATATAATCCTCTGCTTTATCTAATCTGCTGTTAATTTTGTCTGGTGTACTTTTCTTTATTTATTTAGTTTTTTTTTTTTATTTTTGACAGAGAGAGGGAGAGATACAGAGACAGAGAGAGAACTGAACTGGGGGAGCTCCCAGCTCAGCATATGGTTCCGCATGGGCCGGGGCCGGGATTCGATCCCTGGTCCCCGGCGCTGCAAAGTGAGCGCCTAACCCACTGAGCCACCCCGGCTTCCCCATGGTGTACTTTTCATTTGTTATTGTATTCTTAAGTTCTGACTGGTTCTTTTTTCTTTTCTCCTTAGAAATTCTAGCTGGGTTCATCTATTCTTCTCCTATGCTTATTAAACATCCTTATAGCCAGTGTTTTAACTCTATAGATGATTGATTGATTAATTGTCTATATTTTGTTAGTTATTTTTCTTGAGTTTTGTTCTGTTTTTTTCATTTGGGACATGTTTCTATGTGTCCTCATTTTGGCTGATTCTGTGGTTGTTCTATGTATTAGGTAGATCTGCTTCATCTCCCAGTCTTTGCAGGTGGCCTAATGTAGTAGATGTCCCATTGGGCCCAGTGGTACAGCCATTGCTATCACCTGAGCTGGGTGCTCCAGGGGTGTCCCTTGGTGGGCGGGGGGTTCTCTGTGCTCTCCTGTTGTAGTTGGGCCTTGATTGTTATCATGTGATTGGGTGGGGTTGACCCTCAGGCTTACTGGATATGAAGGCTGGCCATCACTACAGCAGATAAGCTGTTTTGCAGTGGCTGACCCCATGGAACGGGAGTCACTTTATTAGGACTCTGCTGTCAGCCAAGTCTGCTCTTTGAATGTGTCATTTGTGTTGCTGGTTGGGTGGTGCTCAGGTATAGTCTGAAGCTGGCCTCCAAGTTTGTTGGGTCTAGAACCTGTTGGGGAAAGTTCTGGTGTAGGTCAAGGTCAGCCACAGCTTGTGTGGGGCATGGGAACACTTGGTAGATGCTGTGCTATAAATTGAGACCAGCTGCCACAGGTGCAGGGCTTGGGATTCTTTGGTTGGCACTATGATGGAAACCGAGGCCAGCTGCCACTTGTACTAGGCTTGGGACCTTTTGGTGGGCACAATGATGAGACCAAGGACAGCTGCCACTTGTGATGGGCCTATGGCTACTTTGTTGAAGCTATGTTCCAGCCCAAGACTGGCTGCCAATTATGGAATGCTTGAGGCTGTGTGGTGGGATTTACAATGCAAGTTTAAACTGGTTGCTGTTTGTGCTGGCTTGGAGTTTCTTGGCAAGAGCTACAAGGCATGCTGAGGCAATTCACTACTTATTTGGAGTTCATGGACCTTTGAGAGACTTTATAGAAGTCCACAACAGGAGTTAAGGGCTATCTCTTGTGTAGAGAAGCTACTGGAGGAGGCTAGGGCAGGTGAGTGAGCTGAGTGGGGCAATCATCAGGGTGGGTTGAGCAATGCTAGCCAGGTTACAAGAGAGCACAGATTTAGGGCTTGTTTTCACGAGGCTGGCTAGATTTCAGGACAGTTTTATAAAGAAATAACAGTGCCTGTAAGTATTTCTAACCCAGAGAGAGTTATCCCAGGCCCCACCTCTTCAGTCCTTTTCCTGAAGTTAGTCAATTGAGTTCCTTCACATATCTTCCTGGCAGTTATTGAGCTGCTGCCTCTTAGAGTAAGTGAGTTTATGCATGAGTCCTTTAAATGCAGTGTAACTCAGTCTTCCAAAGCCCCATGTCTTTCTACAATTCAATCTCCTCTAGTTCTCACAGCCAGGTATTAAGGGGACACTTTTTGTTACTGGTGCCCTGAACTGATGAACCTGGCATGGGGATAGGGCTGGGACCCCTCACTACTCAGAAGTGACCTCCATTGCTAAGAAAAACCCTTCTGATTCTTAATTGCCACACTATGGGTATGAGACCTGCTTATATTTGTCTACTCGCTACAAGTTTGTACCCTTAAACATCTCTCCTATTCCCCCAACCCACAGACTTGCAACTGGCTATAGCTTGTTTTCATATCTTGGCTAGTACCCGTATTTTCCGGCATATAAGACGACCGGGCGTATAAGATGACCCCCTAATTTTACAGTTAAAACATAGGTTTAGGCCTATATTTGCTGTATAAGACTAGAGCCTCGGAAGTGGGGGGTAGTCTTATACAGCGAATATAGGCCTAAACCTATGTTTTAACTGTAAAATTAGGGGGTCGTCTTATATGCCCGGTCGTCTTATACGCCGGAAAATACGGTAAATAATGCTGCAGTAAACATGGGAATGCCTATATTTCTTCAGTATGTTTTTATTTCCTTTGACTATATACCCAGAAGTGTAATTGCTGAATCCTATGGTAGTTTTAATTTTAGTTTTTTGAGGAAAATGCATAATTTTTTTCATAGCAGCGAAACCAATTTGCATTCTAACCAACTGTGTACAAGGGTTTCCTTCTCTCTACATCCTTGCCAACACTTGTTATTTCCTGTATTTTTGATGATAGCCATTCTAAAAAGTGTAAGGTATCTCATTGTGGTTTTGATTTATATGTTCTTGATGATTATTGATATTGAGTTTCTTTTCATGTACCTGCTGGCCATTTGGAAGTCTTCCATGGAAAAAAAATATATCTCCTTGATCTTATTGTGGTTTTGATTTGAATTTCCCTAATGACTAATGATGTTGGACATTTTTCATGTACTTATGGGACACCTGTATCTCTTCTTTAGAGAAATGTCTATTCAAGGGCATTGCTCAATTTTTAATTGGGTTATTTAGCTATTGTTGAGTTATAAGTTGAGACTACATATTCTGTATTGACCCTTAACAGATATATCATTTGCAAATATTTTATTCAATTATATGTGTATATTTTAACTGTCTTGGTAGTGTCTTTTTACACAGCAGAGTTTTTGTTCTGAAAAAGTCAAATTTATCTCTTTTTTTTTATTGCTTATGTTTTAGGTATAATTAAGAAATTGTAGCTTAATTCAAGGTTATGGAGATTTATACTATGTTTCCTTCAAAGAATTATATCATTTTAGCACTTATATTTAAGACATTAATCCATTTAAGGTGATTTTGCTATATGGTAGGAGGTAAGTGTCTAAATTCATTCTTATGTACGTATGTGGATATCCAGTTGTCTCAACAGTACTTCTATTGAATAATTTTCAAACCTTTCTTAATAGTCAATTTACCATATGTGTATAAGTTTATTTCTGGACTTTTTATTCTATTTCATTGTTTTATTTATCTATTCTTTTGATTTAGCACACTTTTGTTGTTGTTACTATTATTGTACCTTTGTTATAACTCCTAAAATATACTTACTGGGAAATATGACTCTTCCAACTTTGTTCATCTTTACTAACATTATTTTTGCCTCACTGGCTTTCTTGCCCCTCCATATGAGTTTTAGGAAAAGCTTGTAAATTTCTGCCAAAAGCATAGCTTGAATTTAATCTGAGGAATACTGTCACTTGAGTCTTACTAAGTCTTCCAGCCCATAAGCACAGATGTCTTTCCATTTATGTATTCTTTAGTTTCTGTCAATAATACTTTGTAATTTTAATTGTACATTTACAATATTTTGTGTTAAATTCACTCCTAATGTTTTATATTTTTTGATGGTATTATATGTGGAACTTTTTCTTAAAATGATTTTCAGATTGTTCATTACTTCAATAGAGAAATATAACTGATGTTTTGTATTTATCTTGTATCCTTCAACATCGCTGGGCTCCATTAAGATCTCTTTAATAGTCATAATTCTCTTTTTGATTTTTGTTTTGGCTTTCAATGTATTCACTATGGCATGCATAGGTGTAAACTCTTTATGTTTATTCTACATAGATTTCATGAAGATTTTAATGGTTCAGAATACTATTATTCATTAAGTGTGGGAAGTTTTAGACATTATTTCTTCAAACATTTTTCTGCTTCATTTTCTCTCTCCTTTCCTTACGAGTACTCCCATTATGTTTATGATGGTATGGTTAAAGGTTTCTCGTATTTCTCTGAGGCTCTGTTCATTTTACTTCATTCTTTTTTCTCTTTTTCTTTTGATTGCATAATCTCTATGTATCAGTTTTCAAGTTTGCTGATTATTTCTTCTGCCAGTTTAAATCTATCATTGAGTTCCTGTAGTAAAATTTTAAATTGTTTTTAAGTTTTTTTTTTGACAGAGAGGGAGAGAGAGAGAGAGAGAGAGAGAGAGAGACAGAGACAGAGAGAGAACTGAACTGGGGGAGCTCCCAGCTCAGCACATGGTTCTGCACGGGCTGGGGCCAGGATTCGACCCCCGGTCCCCGGCGCTGCAAAGTGAGCGCCCAACCCACTGAGCCATCCCGGCTTCCCCTAGTAAAATTTTTATGTTAGCTATTCTATATTTCTCCCCAGATATACATTTGGTAACTATTTTATAAGTCCCATCTCTTTTCTGATATTCTCTTATTTAAAGGAGAGATTTTCATATAATCATCCTTTAACTCTTTAAGCATAGACTCTGTTAATTTTTAAAATATTTTTATAGTGACTGTTTTAATTATTACTCATGCTTGTGTTGAAAGCATGCTTTGTAACGTTAAATGTCATACTTTACTTTCAGAAAATATCCCTATAACAATTATCTTTGGCAAATAAGATACCCCTTTTCAGAACATCTGCATGATGATTGGGGCATTCTTTGAAATTGAATCACAAGTTATTTACTTCCTCTACACAAATGTGACCTTCTTTTCCTTTGAAAGCATGAGTCCCCAGAGCATTCTCTGTTAAATATTCTGCACAGTAATGCCTCTTCAAAACCTGTTCCTGCTCTCACCATATACCAAAATTAACTCAAAATGGATTAAAGGCCTCCAAATAAGTAAGGAAACAATTAATTGCATAGAAGAAAACATTGGCACTAAACTTATAGACCTGGGATTCAGGGAGGACTTTATGAATTTGACCTCAATGGCAAGGGAAGTAAAAGCAAAAATAAACGAATGGGCCCTTATCAAGCTAAAAAGCTTCTGTGCTGCAAAGGAAACCATCAACAAAGCAAAGAGGCAACCAACCAACTGGGAAAAAATATTTGCAAACAATGCCTCTGATAAGGGGCTAATATCAAAAATATACAAAGAACTTGTAAAACTCAACAAGAAAAAAACAAGCAATCCAATTAAAAAATGGGCAGATGACCTTAACAGACACTTCTCTCGTGAAGACATACATATGGCCAACAGATATATGAAAAAAATGCTCCACTCCACTAGCAATTAGGGAGATGCAAATGAAAACCACAATGAGATACCATCTTACACCTGTTAGAATGGCTATCATCAACAAGACAAGGGATAACAAGTGCTGGAGAGGCTGTGGAGAAAAGGGAACCCTCATACACTGCTGGTGGGAATGTAAACTGGTACAACCACTATGGAAGGCTGTATGGAGATTCCTCAAAAAATTACGAATGGAATTACCATATGACCCAGCCATCTCTCTACTGCGCATCTACCCAAAAAACCTGAAAACCTTAATCTTTAAAGATGTTTGTACCTGCATGCTCATCGCAGCACTGTTCACAGTGGCCAGAACATGGAAACAACCAAAATGCCCATTGGTAGATGACTGGATAAAGAAGATGTGGTACATTTATACAATGGAATACTACTCAGCGATAAGAAATGATGAAATACAGTCATTTGTGACAACATGGATGGACCTAGAGACCATCTTATTAAGCAAAATAAGTCAGACTGAAAGAATCCGGAAACATATGACCTCACTTATAGGTGGAATATAAAACTGAAAGTTACAAAGACACAGAGACCTATGGACACACTCAATAACTTGGTGATCGCCTGAGGGAAGGGGAGGAGGGGGGAAGGAGAGAGGGAAGGGAGGAGAGAGAGGGCACCAGCATTATGGACACACTCAATAGTTTGGTGGTTACCTGGAGAGGGTGGAGAAGCGGGGAGGGAAAGTTGTGGGGGGAGATGGGAGTGGGCACCAGATATATGGTGTTGGAGGGGGACCTGATTCTGGGAGGTGGGCACATAATGCGATGCGTGGGTGATGTGATATAAACTTGTACATCAGGAAACTATCTAATTGTTACCAACCAATGTCAGCCCATTAAATTTAACAATAAAAAAAAAAGAAAAAAAAAACCTGTTTCTAGAAATACATCTCGCAATATGGCTATTACATAAAAATTTTCACAACATATATTTGTAGAAATGACAGCCAAAATAATTCATATAATTTATCATTCATATAATCAGTAAGTGTGCATTACATATATTTTTGTATTTTTTATGAGATTTTATTTTATAGTCACCTATAACACAAAATATGAGCATACTGTATATTTTGTTTTGCTACCTCCATTTTTACTTAATAATATACTGTGATTGTCTTCCCAAATTTCAACTAATTTTCACTCCTAACACTTGTTTCTAAAAGTATATAATTTAATCTAATAACATCAACACTGGGCATTACAAGTAAAAATATTTATAAAGTTAATTAACAAATAATATTTATTAACTCTGTTAACTTAGTAATATGTTTTGATGGGTGTATCCAGAAATGACCACATCTCATTTTCTTTTCTTTTTTTTTAAATATATATTTTTTTATTTTTTTATTTTTGACAGAGAGAGAGAGCGAGAGAACTGAACTGGGGGAGCTCCCAGTTCAGCATATAGTTCCGCACGGGCCGGGGCCCGGATTTGATCCTCGGTCCCCGGCGCTGCAAAGTGAGCGCCCAACCCACCGAGCCATCCCGGCTTCCCCCACATCTCATTTTCAAAAGTCTCTTTGTTATTTATATTGCAACTTTTACTTTGATGAAACTCTGGTAATATCTGTGTGACATAGAGAAGAATGTTAATGTTTATGTTCAAGTCATTATCTCATTCAAAGTCCTATAAACATAGCCCATGTGATTCAATAGTTTCCAACCTGCTTAGACTGAGAGCATGATCTATAATATTAAAAACCATTGTATACTTGAAATCTATATAATTATACTAACAACGTCACCCCAATAAATTTAATAAAGATAGAAAATGAATAAATACAAAAAAAAACAAAACATTTTCAATATTTGCAGAACATGTCATTGCAATACAGTAGTCTCTCAGTTAACTGGCTCCCATAGGGATTGGTGGATACTGGATACATGTAAGCATACTCTCTATTAACTTGGACTCAAGCAACTGGTACTCTCAAGCTATTGGCAAATATATTTATATATCAATATATCGATATATTGAAATATCTATATATCAGATTAATTTTTCTACCATTTACAAAATATGTGACTTCCATTAAAGTAAATATCACAAAAAAATCATCATTTATATATTCTTATTTTAGTGCTAAGTTAATTGATACTGTATCCAAGCTTATGAAAATATCAGTCCCTTAATGAGGAGAAGTATCACTTCCCATCACTCAGGAGAAATCTTAGTTATAAGTAAATCAATAAGAATTATCTCATGGTTTCAACATTAATAGCAAAAGAATGTGAACCAGTTGGTATTATAAACTTTAGGCTATTCTAGTAAAAAATTATATATCAGGTTAGTGTTTATAAAATACTGAGTTGATGGCTGAATGCTTTTTCTTATACAAATAAGTATATTTGCAATTTTAAGAAGTCTTCATTTTATTAGTAACTATGGTTTGAAAGCTGTCAAGTAACTTTAAGTGATGGATGTTGCCCATAACTATTTCAGCTTTGATAATGCTTTCATACTATCTTTGATCTAAAAAATGTTTTGTGTTCATGGATTTAAGGAGTATTAATAATATTAAATCAAGACAACAGAATTCTTTACAACCCATTGACAAACTAAAGATAAATATTATGGCTAGAGACTCTTTCAGTGTTACCCACAGTATTATACTCATTAAAGAAGTGAGCTTGATGTTATTTGAGTAAACAAAGTTCTGATCATAATTTTGATTGATAATATCTAGGTATAAGTCAGGGCCCAGATACTAAAAAATATTATTTATAAATAACTGATGGTTAAAGTTTTATATAATATAGACTCATTAAGCTTTATGTATTTTTTTAATTGTAGGTGTTAAGAAAATGTAAATTGGGGGAAGCTGGGATGGCGTAGCAGTTTAAGTGCTCACTTTGCAGCCCAGTGGCCCGAGGATCAAGTCCCAGCCCTGGCCCATGTGGACCTATATGCTGCCCTGGAGTGTGCTTCCCATGTGGGAAGCCCCCAGTTTAGTTCCCACAAGGGTGAGCTTCCCATGTGGGCAGTGCCCGGTTTGGCTTCAGCCTGGGGTGTGCTTACCATGCAGGAGACCCCAAGCCCAGTTCCTGCCCTTGCAACGCCCTGTGTTCACCTGTGTGGAGTGAAACTATATCAAAAACTGATGATGCACAACTATGGAGACTGCTCTGCGCTTTCCCCCTTCTCTCTGTCAAAACAATTAAATAAATCTTTTAAAAAAACTAACTTAAACTAATAAAAGAAAATTATTTTATGACCAACAGCTCTACCAAACACACAATGATATTGAATTAATGTAATTGTGGTTATAGTTGGTTGCCAAAAAGTCTTTGGATATATCAGTTTCTGATAGATTATAATTAACAATTTTAATAATGCTTATGAGCAATAAAATAAAAATTTATACATTTCCCACCTAAGTATTAATTTATAAAGATAAATTTTATTATGCAGGGAGTACATCATAGTGAAATTAGAATTAGTTGTTTAAATTCTAAGATTCTCCCTAACAAGAATGTAGGAATAATCTAGTATTAGATATCTGTTAATTATCCTCTTTGGGGATTACTGTTGAATATTTATGTGCTTGTTAATAAAAAAGATAATGACATTTAGCTATTTAAAAATCCTGGAAACATTTCTAGATTTTTTTTTCTCTATTTTTTATAGAGTTCAGTAAAAACTAGATAGGTATTTTAATGACTTGATCAAACTGTTAGCATAGGTGGCACCTGCTTTGATTAAAAAAACAAACAACAACAACAACAAAATTATTCCTCAAATCAGGAAAAACATTTTTACTAGGTGAAAATGAAAGTATCATCAGTTCATTTAGTGGCATCCATTACGATTATACCTTTATCCTTTAAAAAATATATTGACATCTAAAGACCACTGCATTAGCAAAAAATATAGACTTGGAAATTAGAATGTTTATAATTAATTTTGATAGCAAATTTTCTTAATAAGAAATAAATAAAACACCAAATATTAGACTTTCTTCTTTTCCATCAGTTAAGGACCTGTCTTACTAAAATATTTTCTCTTTCATTCTACTATTATACTAAGTATTTATTGAGCTCACTTCGAGCTAGAGATACTCTAAATGCCAGGGATCCAGGAATAAACAAGATAGTCTTGATATGTTCTATTAACTCCTCAAGTTTAGATTGTAGTAATAGACCCTTTTCTCAATACCAATGAGGGTAAAATGTTAACCACGATATAGTATAGTGGCACTTGTTCACGTGATACTTTGAATGAAGTAAGCATTTCTTCAATAACATTTTAAGCATATAGTATTGGCAACCTGTATAAAACCTTTGTCACAATCAATAGGATTCCCTCTCTCTCTTTCCCTTTCCCCCTCTTTTCCTCTCTGTCTCTCTGTCTCTCTCTTTCCCTCCCTCCTTCCCTCTTCCTTCTCCCACCCTATCTCTCTCCCAATAATCACTACTGGAAATGTCAAATTCTGGTAATTTATATTTTTGTACGTCAGAAATATAATAGAATTTTTGGAACAAGAATATACATAATTTTAAATGTTATATAAAAAATATAAACATGTAAATCAGAGATTATATTTCTTATAAGTGAAATGATTGCAAGATTGCTTATGAACATATTTGGTGTTTTTAGAAAAAAATGCCTTCTTGCATTGTGTTATTGTTTTCATAGGAAACTAATTTTAAGAACCAACTGTTTCATACTTAAAATACTCATAACTTCTTTCTTATTCTAGATGTGCACTGGGTTGAATAATGTCCCCTCAAAATTCATGTTCAGGAGAATCTCAGAATGTGATCTTATTTGGAAATATGATCATTGTAGACATACTTAGTTAAGATTAGGTCATACTGGATTCAGGTTGGCCCTGAATCAAATAATGTTTAATACATACACAGCTTTATTTAAAATATCATATGAAAACAGAGAACACACACACAGGAAAAAGGTCATGTGCTGATGGAGGCAGGGATTAGAATGATGCATCAATAAGCTAAGGAACACCTAGGATTCTTAGGAACCACCAGAACATAGAAGAAAAGTGTGAAGCAGATTCTTCCTCAAAACCTCCAGGAATACCAATCCTGCCAACACTTTAATTTCAGACTCTAGCCTTCAGAATTGTGAAAGTGAATATATGTTATTTTGAGCCATTTTATGCTTATTTTGCTATAATGCAAAGCTGATACTAAAAATTCCAAACATTTTCTATTCATCTCACATTGGAAAACATTTTCAATTAAGAAATGGATAATACTGTTTTAAATAAAAGTTTAAATTTTTTTAAGCAAGATAATTTAAATGACATAATATTCTGATGTCAATACCATCATGAAACTGCTTTATATGACATATAACTATTATTCTTTTAAGAGTATAGTTAACTAATATTTATTTTTGGCTATATTTTCTTTAATTTTAGGAGAGATGAGACTTTTTTTATTTAGATGTACTATTGCAAGTAGTTAAGAAAATTTTTGACACCAAACAAGAGTACGAAAATCCAAGCAATTACCAGGAAGACATCAACTAAGAAAGATTGTCAAATAATAGACTTTGGTATTTAGAAGCAATGCAAAGGGCACCAATAAGACAGGACATATTATAAACTTAAAAATAAAGCCTATTTGAAAACAAAACAAAACACAGTTTGGACTGAATGAATAGAGTGGCAAGTTACCAGATGAATTTTTTGAAGCAAAGAAGGCTAGTATGTAAACTGAATTTATGAATAGGGAAAATCAAGGGCTTCAAAAATGAATATATTTTCAGATAATGTGCTTGTTTGTTTTAAAATGATGAGAAGGATAATGAAGCAATTGCTTATGCTATTTTTTAAAACTATGATAGTGATTATCATCAAGCATGCCATAATAGTACCAATGCTTGTAGCAAAAGAGTCTTTAAATGGCAGACAATATGTATAAAATAGGTGAGATGTTACAAACAAATTAGTAATACAAACTTACTTTTTAAATTTAGTGTAGAATTTGATAAGAGAAGTTACTAATCGAACAATGACATGACAAAAAATAGATAATATTAAATAGTACATTAAAGATTTTCACATTGATTTATCTTGCTTTGTTACCAAATTTGAATTAAACTGACATGCTTTGAACTTGTTAAATATGAGAGTGGGCTGATAAGTTTTACCTCCATGTAAATAGACAATGAATGAGAAAAGATATTTTAATGTAATAAAAAGAAAGTATAGCTACATCATCTATTTTCAAAGCTGCATTATTATTTTCCTACAAAATCACCACACACTTCAATATACTTCCACGATCTTGATGAAGCTGTTCACTTGAAGTCAGAGGCCTTCTACTTTCTGGTTTTTCACTCAAATATGCTTGCCCCACTTCATCTTTGAACCGCCTTACCCAGCATCTTACTGTACTCACATGAACATACTGATAACTATAAATGGCTTGCATTCTTCTGTGGATTTCAGTTGGAGGAACTTATTCTGTTGTTAAGAATTCTGTAACATCACACTGTTTGAACTGAACATCTGAACACTCTTCTATTTCAATACGTACTAGGTGAAAAATGTAAGCATCTGTGTGTGCAAGGTCAAGATGTTGGAAGGGAGAGATGCTTGGATAGCTCAATAGATTGCACTTATCTTGCAACCTCAAGGTCCAGGGATCAAATCTTGGCTCAGTTCCATGCAAGTCCATATGTTGAACTATGGTGCAACTGGCAACCACTGAGATGGTGGTGAAGGTTTTCGACTCTCATGTGGGGGGCCCCCAGTTGTTCCTGCCCTGCGCAGCACCACAACCACCTGTGTGTAACGAAACTATAATAACAACTAATGATATATATCTATGGAGACTGGTCTGAGCCCCCCCTTTTCTCTCCCTCTCCTCTCAAAAAATAAAGTAAACCTTAGAGCAAAACAAAATAAAACAAACCCAAGAGTACAATTTCCAACACCAGGAAGTAAAAAATGCTGCTGAGGATATAAAGAATTTAGAAACTTTGTGCATCAATGATGAGAATGTAAGATGATACATTCGCTATAAAATAGTATGTACATTCAACAAAAAAAGTAAAGTAGAATCACCATATGAACCGCCAATTCAACTTCTGAATATTTCCAAAAGAATGAAATTGGGATCTTGAAGAGATATTTGTACCCTTATGTTTATCTCAGAATTATTTAATAATCAAGGATAGAAACAGTCTAAATATTCTTCCACAGATGACTGGTAAAAGGAATGTGGTATTTACATACAATAGATATTATTCAGTCTTAAAAAAGGACATCTACCATATGTGACAACATGAATGAACATTGAGAACATTTTGCTAAATAAACTAAGACAATCACAGAAGGGTAAATAGTTCATAGTTCTATTTTTATGAAGTATCTAAAGTTGTCAGACTTAAAAGCAGAAAGTAGAAAGTTGGCTTTTAAGGGCTGGGGAGAGTTAAGTCAGGAATTGCTGTTCATTTGGTATAGGGCAAGCGTGTCCAACCTGTAGCCCGTGGGCCACATGCAGCCTAGGACAGCTCTGAATGTGGTCCAACACAAAATCATAAACTCTCTTAAGATATTTTGTGATTTTGGGGGGTGGGGGGTAGAGGGTTTTTTTCTTTTTTCTTTTTTTTTTGCTCATTAGATATTATTAGTGTTAGTGTATTTTATGTGTGGTCCAAGACCATTCTTCTTTTTCCAGTGTGGCCCAAGGAAGCCAAAAGGTTGGTATTGAGCTTTTCATGTAAGAAGAAAAAGTTCTAGAGATTTGTTTTCTGTGGATATAGTTAACAATATTGTACACTTAAACATATGATAGGAGGTAGATTTCCCATTATATGTTTTTGCCATGAAAAAAAAAAAGACACAGTAATACATAAAATGGTGTATAAGAAATAAGTCAGTCACAAAATAATACATAGTGTATTCATTAATTTGAAGTTAAAAATAAGGAAATCTACTTTCTGTGGATAAAAATCAGAACAGTGTTTATTTTTAAGAAAGTGTGACTGGGAGAATAATGGAGATTTCTGGAGTATTAGAAAAGTCCACTATCTTGATCTAAGTGGTGGTTAGATGGATGTGTTCACTTTTTAAGCTGAACTTTGCACTATGATTTGTGTAGTTTTCTGTACTAAGTCATACTGCCATTTAAAAAAAAGAAAAGAAAAGAAAAAAAGAATAAAAGTATGATGAGTCAGAAAATATTATGAACAAAGAAAAAGTCAGTTTGGTACTAAGCTACAAATAACATTGGGTGCTCTGCTTTTGACAGCGGCAAATACTTATGTCAAATGTCTAGGAGGTGGCGAAACTTTTGGTGATTGAGTGCCAAAGTTTATGAAATAAGAGTATACTCGCTCGACTTGCGTGCCAACCCATCGAGTGAGATAGAGGTATCGATTATTTTTATGTCTATAAGAGGCATAGGATGTTTTTAAACTAAAAACAATAATTCCACATGCCGAAATAATTACTCCACGTGCCACTTTGGGCACGTGTGCCATAGGTTCACCACCCCTGGCTAGGTTATAACAATTTCAGTTTGAGAGAATGGCAGGTGCCAAAGCTCTGAGGTAGGATTTTGAATGAATGACAGTATCATAACTTGGCTGAAATATAATGAGGAAAGGGAGAATGCTCAAATACAAGTTGGAGAACCAAGTAAACCCATGATTTATGTAGGGCCAATTAAGTGAGTATAGAACTTTGTATTTTAAAACTGGGCTTGATGGAAATCTATTGAAGCTGTGTAAGCAGAGGAGTGAAAACATGTGTTACGTTTTTAAAATCTCTTCTGTATTAATTAACATAAGTAGGAAAGAGGGTAAAACAGGGCTAAAGAGATTATTTAGGAGACCTGGGCAGTAATTTTAATGGAGACTTAGATTTAGATTTTACTAGTGCAAGTGGTGATTTGATCAAGTCTGTTTAGCCGGTAACCACTTCATAGATTAATTTTCTATGACATATTTAATTAGAAAATTGCATACATTTTAAATTACATGTATATACATACATGTATGCATATGTAAACTATGAATATACACAAAACATAGTTAAATAGGCATATTGGAAATAAAATTAATAAACTAATTTCTAAATATTTGAGCAAATGATTACTTGAACTCTTTGGGACATATAAAATGAAAGGGACTTAATCATTTTGGAGCATGTAAAACGAACAATGCACTATTTATTCTTCCAAACTTCAAACTTGTTTTAAAGAAAAATAGAAACATGACTTTTACATTTACACAATTATAAAACAAAATATTTATGTCACGAAACCTTAGTAGCAAGAATTTTCTAACAATTGATGTCTTGGGAATCATATAGAATATCTATAAATAAGCATTTCAATTGTTTTTGGTTTATTAAGCATAACTCATTAAAACCCCCATGTATAGGAATAGCTGACATAATGCTAACACAATTTGAACTACCACACAGTGCGTTCATTATTAAATTCATTTAAGAATTGTCTAATAGGAAATAATTCTCATTTGCTGCATATAAAAATAAAACACTCCTTAAAATGTTATTTACTTCTTTTTTTTAATTTCTTATTTTTATTATTATTTTTAATATATATTTATTTATTTATTTATTTTTTGACAGAGAGAGAGAGAGAGAGAGAGAGAGAGAGAGAGAGATACAGAGACATAGACAGAGAGAGAACTGAACTGGGGGAGCTCCCTGTTCAGCATATGGTTCCGCACGGGCGGGGGCCGGGATTCGATCCTCCGTCCCAGGCGCTGCAAAGTGAGCGCTTAACCCACTGAGCCATTCCGGCTTCCCCAATTTACTTCTTTGAAGTAGATTGGGTGGAGCTAAGATCATATTAGAAGACCCTGAGAAATATGTAGGCGGTTAAGACTAAAGTGAGATAACTGCATGTTTTCTTTAATTTATCACCTATTTAGCAACCACATACACTGTTCTTCAGAGTATGATGGGATAGATGTCAGACAACCTGGACTTGAGCGCTTCCTGTTGCATCTGGCAAGCTAATTAACCTTATGAAACCTCTTCAATTTATTGATTGTAGGTGTAGAAAATAATAACTAATTCTCAGGATTTTTAAAATAATTAAGTAAATAGTATATCCAAAAAAAAATATGATAAACTAGGAGAACCTAGGATGGCTCAGCGGGTTAAGCACTTGCTTTGCAGCCCCAGGGAACCAGGATCATGTGGACCCATATGCTGAACTGCGGTGTGCTTCCCATTCAGGAGGCTCCCAGTCCAAATCCTGTCCTGCATGGCTCCTCGCCCACCTCATTGGAATGAAGCCAGGAAGTAAAAAATGCCATGTGGAAAACTGATAATATACAATTATGGAGACTGCTCTGGGCCCTCCCCCTTCTCTCTGCCTCTCTCTGTCTCTCCTTGTCTCTGTGTCTCTCAAAAAAAGCAATAAAATAAATATATATTTTTAAATATGGTAAACTGGCATTGTGCACTCTGTGTACTCATTGCAGACATGTTAACTCACATAGTGCTAACAAAAATAAATGAGAATAACATGCCAACATTAAGAAAGTAGGAGGTCTGATGTAAAAATTCTGATAACATATTTCTAAAAATCAAAAAATTTGATAATACCAGGCATGTACTTCTATATGAATCTGAAGAGGAGCTATCCATTAGAAGAGGACTGAACTTCCTAAGTTACCAGACTTAATACCTGGATCACTAATTTATTAATACTGTATTCCACTTTTCAGAAAGTATGAAGACTTGTAGACAACTAGTTAGCATGAGTTTAATATGCTCACTATAGCATATGTGTTTATTTCCTCCCTCCCAAAGCTCCATTTGATTGATAGCCATATTTTTTAAAAAATAAATGAAACCTCATAGATTTGAAGAGAAAGAGAACATTAAGAAAGAAGAAGTATAAACATCTTTTGAAGAAATTTCTGAGTAACTGAAGATTAGGGAAATAATAACTTTTAAAGAAAAGCAGAGGACAGAGAAGTTAAAAGTATACATCAGTCAGAAAAGACCCAGCATTTCTTGCAGAATCCTAGAGGTGTGGACTTTTTTAATGACAGAGAAAATATGTAGGATGAAATCTGTTAATGACAACAGAGCATTATTTATAGTTGTATCTACTCTCATATCATCTCCAGAATACCAGGTTTTTACATACCAGTTAAAATTAGGGAGGAATTTCTCAATATTGAGTAAACCAAATTTCTAGAAGACACCTCACAAAGACACAGTGGGTATTAAAGCCAAAATATAGACTGTTATTCTAGCATTTCTGTAGGTGATTTATGTTTTTTCTCCTTTTTTTCTTTTTTTTTGGGGGGGTGGCTGGCAATATTTTTGCTAAATGAACAGCCAGGAAGCACAAGCTACTGACATTAAAGGGACATTCAGGTGTTTGCCAAATCCCGTGACCTAAAGATTACTTTTCAGACTTCTTGAGGGAAAAGTCATGGTGAAACACTGGTGGAACTTTGATGCCTTACAGCAGGGGTTCCCAACCTTTTTATACCCTAGGGCGCATTCTAAAATATCGGTAGAGCAGTGGGCACCAGCTATTTCTAAGGATATTTATTATTGAACAAGAATAAAAAATAATAAACAAAAATAATTTTAAAATTATAAATTTATTGTACAAATTATATACACACAAAGAAACATATATGCAAAACGTTATACAAAGTAAATAAAAAAACACATGTATAATAAAATCATTTAAAGAAACATAAAAGAAAACATAAAAAAAAAACCAATCTGTCAGTGTGATCTTTGGCATTGCATTTCATTGGCCAGTGCCTCGTAATTAGGAGAGTATGACGACAACCCTCTTAGCAAACAATTATTAAGATGCTCATCGGTAAGTCGAGATCTATATCGTGACTTTATTAAATTCATGTTTGAAAACAAAGTTTCGCATAAATACGTTGACCCAAAAAACGATTTGATTTTATATGCCGCTTTTTTTAAAAATGGGAACCTTTCTTTGTCGACTATGTTCCATAAGTCCTCTGATATTAAGGATTTTAGCAAAATATTGTTCTTAAGGTTCAAAAGTTCTAACTCTAGTTCTTCTGCTTTCCCCTGAACAAGGTCTGCAATACATGCGGCTAGTTCTATT
>PVKE010031891.1:0-18765 GCA_004027555.1 Craseonycteris thonglongyai
GTGGGCAAAATTGTGACCCTTTAGCATGAACAGAGGCAGAGCACCTGTCTGTATTCCATAGACTGTATACTCTTTAGTGTCAAACATTCTCAAAAAAAAAAGTTTTATTGAAAATTATCTTTGGGGAAGCTGGGATGGCTCAGTGGGTTAAGCGCTCACTTTGCAGCACCGGGGACTGAGGATCGAATCCTGGCCCCGGTCCATGTGGACCCATATGCTGAACTGGGGATTTCTCCCAGTTCAGTTCTCTCTCTGTCTCTGTCTCTGTCTGTCTGTCTCTCTCTTTCTCTCAGTCAAAAAAATTAAAAAAAAAACAAAACAAGAAGAAAAAAAAATTATCTTTGATAAAGGAGTAAAAATTATTGTGTTAAATCTCTTGCTTGGAACATGCATCTCTTTAGTATGTTGTGTGATCAAATAGGAAGCACATAATAAAGTACTGCTGATGCATACTGAAGTACAATGGTTGTTTTGAGGAAAAGTATTTGAAACTGAGATGGAAGGCAACCCAGACCTTTCCCCCAAAGAACGCTATTTTTCTTGAAAGTCAGACAAACTATGGTTCCTCAGACTTGGATATTTGACAGACATTTTCTTGAAAATGGATAATACAAACTTGTCATTTCAAGGAACACAACTGGAAGCATTTGTTGCCAATGATAAAATTTAAGCTTTCAAGCAAAAATTAGAATTTTGGAGAGCTTGTATTTGCCACCCTGAGCCTGACAGTTTTCTAATAGTTACAGACTTTTATAATGAAATTGGTGGTGATATTATCAAATGTGTGTTTTGATAGTATATAATGAAGTGTGTTGACATTTGGAAGATCTCCAGAACTCAGTGAACCAATATTGTACATGACTAAACATGATGTCACAAAGTCATGCATGGGTAAAGAATCCAAAGTGTAAGATGGAATAATAGGTTTTAATTTAATGGAACTGAGTTTCAGATTCAACTAATTTTTTTACTTATTTTATTTTTTATTTTTGAACTGAACTGGGGGCCTCACCGCATTCAGGAAGCAGACTCCAGTTCAGCGTGTGGGTCCGCCTGGGCTGGAGCCAGGATTCGATCCTCGGTCCTCGGGGCTTCAAAACGAGTGCTTAACCCGCTGAGCCATCCTGGCTTTCCCACAACTAATTTTTAAGAAAGACTGCTTGTCAAGGTTTGGCATAGTATCAAAGAAGAATATCCATAGTTATCTGAAAAGGATACTAAAAGCACTTCTTTTTCCAACTATGTGTCTATGTGAGGGTGTATTTTCTTCATATATTTAAATGAAAATAAAATATTACAACAGTGTAAATGCAAAAGAAGATAAGAGAATCCAATTATCTACTAGAAAATCAAACATTAAAGAGTTTTAAAAGTATAAAACAAAAATTATCTTGGAGATTATTTTTTTATAAACATGTTATTTATATTAACAAGTAATGATTTTATTATTGCTTTTTAAAGAAATTAATAAATATTTTTTAAATTCTCATTTTAATTTTTCTTGTTAAATATTGGTAGACATAATCCATGTAAACTAAAGTTCCTGGGGGTCCTCAATAAACATTAAGAGTGTAAAGGGTTCCTGAGACCAAAAAGTATACTTCAAAGTATGCAGTCTGTAGAATACTTGTAACTGTAGGATAAATGATAGTGTGTTCTTGATAGCAGGGAAAGAAATGTAACATGAATGCAAGGGAAATTCCAGACTTTTTTCAAGAAGAGAAAACATTCTAATAGCCAACATTATGCAAAACAATGACAGAAAACAGGAATCACATATTTACCTAGAATTTTTGCATCTATGACTTCACTATATTCATTTTATTTTGGTGAATGCAAATACCACACAGGGCATAAAGACAACAGGCATCTTATATTTACTGAAATCCACTCTTCTAGATGAGCAACGATGGAACTGTAGCTGCTGCTATATGGTCAATGTTGGAGACCTGGTAACTCTTGACATTTGCTTTTAAAAGTTTATGGTTTTTAAACCAACATATTTATAAGTAATTACTTATTTTACAGGGGACAGACTACATCCATTCACTTCAAACAAGAACTGATTAAGACCACTTGTTTGTTGGTTACTGTAAATGTAATTATTTTCAAATTTTATCCAGAAGTTTTTTTCACTAAAGATAATTTATTCCCAATACAATAGGTTAGGGCTAGGTATTTTTTACCAGGGTGAATCTATAATAAAACTGAATATAAGAGTAGGAGTTAACCAAGAGTCCACAAGAAAGTTTCAGGGAAACCTTGAAGTAGCATATGGAAATTTCTCTTTGATAAGGGTGACTGATTTGGACTCACAACTTCTCTATCACCAATAAGAAATAAAAAATTACAGCAGCAGAAGTCAATGAGAATTTAAAATTGTTATATATATATATATATATATATCTCATCTTCCATTACAAATAACTATCATGTAAAATGCATGAATGTTAATATATTATACAAGTAAAATCAATAACTAATAATTAAAATAAAAAAGTTGCTTTTCATTAGCTAGCCACTGCTAACACAGGTTCTATATACAACTAACTTCTTGGCAATGTGTAGTTTAATAGCAACTAAATCATAAGACAAATATAACTGGTATCAGACTTAATATAACTATACCAGAAGGAGTAAACATTAAATTATTCTGGACCAGGGAGTGTCTTCTATATTTAAAGCTCTTCAGGGAAAAGAACACTGATAATCTTTTTCACTAGGCAAATTTTTACAGCAAAAGGATCAGTCACATTTTAAACTGACCTGTTTGCACAGTCATTTGTTGCTTGGCACATCTTGCTGGTCAAGAGAAGAGCCCTTACCTAGGATAAATGTCACCGAAGACATGTCCCAATAACTGGACACGAGCCAAGTAGCCTAGCAGTGGGTATACAGTCATCATCTGGAACAGCAGGAATATCCTTGCAATAAAGGACAGGATGTCACTGCTAGGAAAGTTGTCTAAAAAATTCTAATTCAAGAAAGAGAATGAAGTAATGTTAAAAATTAAATTTAGCATATACAAATTTATAAAATGAAATATCTTTTGCTTATTTTGAACATAGGTACTGCTCAAATTGTGATTTGTGGACTGGTGCCTGTATATGAACTGTTAACTATTATTCTTCAGTGAGCTAAGAAGAAATTAAAAGTGTTTAGAAACTTTTGTGGAAATTGACATTGTCACATTTTAATTGGATTTTACTAACGTATCAGTCTGCAGTTAATTTGACATTAAAACAATGATAATGAAAACCTTGTCCTTCACCACAGATAGTTTAAGAGGCACTGCTCTTTAAGGTTTAAGCATAAATTTGTTTGAATATATTAAAATGGCTAATTTAATTGAATGCTTTTTCATCCTTACTAGCTCTCTGGCTTTGCCTCCTTTGAAGTATTGTAGCTCTTTCAAAGTCAAGATTACAAAATAAAGTGAGAGTATATCTCATCTAGTATCATTATTATTTATAGTCTATCATGAAATAGAGAAGGATTTATTTCTATTTCCTTTCATGAATCTTTTCTCTATTTTAGTTTGGCATCTAAAAACATAATAAATCACCCATTTTTCCCCTCCTTTCAAATACAAATACCACAGATATTCCTATTCCTAAGGGAGAGGGCTTTGTATGGGATTTTTTACATCAGGGGAATTTTCAGCAAACATTTGATTGCCAAAGAAGTTCTGAAATCGAGAAAGTCAAGAAAAGAATATTTCAAGTTATCATAACAGCAGTAACTCAAACCTATTTCTCTCACAAATATGAGAAAATTATTAGTACCATTATGCTGAAATAAACTTTATAATTCATCTGTAATAAATGTTGTATATTCCACTAAATTTTATTAGAGAAATTTCTGAATAGAAAGTTACCTGTGAAATGCTATTTTGTGTGTGTGTGTGAGAGAGAAAAATTCTACAGTCATATTAAACTATTGACTATACTATTCTTAAATTTTTTTTTTTTAAGATTTATTTTTATTGTTTTTGATAGAGAGATACAGAGACAGAGACAAAGAGAAGGGGAAGGGCCCTGAACAGTCTCCATAGTTGCACATAATCAGTTTCTTCCACATAGCTTCATTCCACAGGTGGGTGTGGGGCTGCACAGGGCAGGAACCAGGGTCTCACCCCGGTGAGAACTGAACTGGGGGTACTCCCCAGTTCAGCATATGGGTCCACATGGACCAGAGCAGGGATTTGATCCTCGGTCCTCGGGGCTGCAAAGTGAGAGCTTACCCACTGAGTCATCCTGGCTTCCCCTATTCTTAAGTTTTTGATGCATCAAATAAAAGAAAATATTACTTATGAAAACCTTGTAGTTAAAAAAAACCCAACCTTTCTTATACTTTTTCTCTCAGTCCCTGTTTTTTTTAATAGCCAAATAGTCTTTGTTTTGCTACATGCCAAGCAGTACCAAAGTGAAATGTCAGACCTATCATTAGGAAACTAAGGCACTAGTTTATCCAGGACATTTCTAGATGTGGGCTTTGAAAAATGAGGGAGTTGAATGTATTCTCTGTGGAGATTATATAAATTCATGACTACTAGTAGTAACAGTTCTCTACACAGAGAAAAAAAACTAAGCATATAATAGGAATCATTTATTTGAGTATCACAAGGTGACAGCATGAGGTAGGTTTTTCTCAGAGAATCCATCTGAAAATCTATGGCATATGTATATATTAGTTAGTGGAAGAGGAGACTGAAGTCCAGAAAGGATGGAGAAGGTGCCTAAATTCCCACATGGATAGTAAAAAGTAGAGGCGGTATTCAAACCAAGTCCTATTGCTATTATATTTTGTTACAGTATTACCCTATCTGCTCTATCGATATGAAAGTATAAACAATCACACAGAGAGGGTACATAGTGCCTTACCTGTTCTATACAATCTTTGGATAATGGTGGTGAAGGAAATGAAGCAAAAACCAGGACTCCAATATAGAGGTAAGTTAATGTCACCAACATATAAGCAATGGACAAGTCCCTCACCTGTAAAAACAGAATAAAATTCTTACAATACTGAATAAATTTGCTGTAAGTCTGCCTGAATAGGTTAAATAAGAAGACGGGCAAATAAATACAAGATTTATCTTTTCGCTTTGTGTGTATCGTGTGTGTGCATGTGCCATCTAGGTATCTCATTTATTCATACAAAGTAATTAAAGCAAAAATTCAATTCACATACTTCACAATTATACTGACAATTTTTTTTTTTTTTTTTTTTACTATTCTGGAGTATGTAGACTAAGCTACCTATTGGCAAACTTAGGAAGTTAACATAAATAGTGGTTTAACATGATTGAAATTCTAACTTATTTTCAAAAAGTAATTTATTTACCAAATTATAAAATATTTAACTAAAATAATAAAGCTAAGGCACAACAAGGAAGTAAGGATAAGCCACCTTCCGTATGACCTACAGAATTAAAATGTTTTTTCTTTTAGTAAATTAACTTAAATCATCAAAGCATGCCTAGACCAAAAGAGACTGGTACATAATAAAATATATTAAATTAAGAAAGAAAAGTAGTTAAAGACAGACAGTATGTATGCAGGTATTAAAGACAAGCTTAATAAACCTAAACAGTAAACAAAAGGAAATTAAAAGGCAGCTGTTCAAACAGCTGCACAATGTTATTACGGGAATCAGTAAACAAACGCAGAACATTAAATAAAGTGGATTGCTTTCTTCCACTGCTGTTCCCCCCCTCCCAACCTCCCATTTCCATGCAATGTAAAAAGCTTCAAGATATTTAATACAGCCAGATGTCAGATCCAAACAGAACAGATCCCACAGCTCACAAATCTGGTCTCCATCAACACTAAAGTTATAGCCAAACAATTCAACACAACTAAATGATGGCAACAAGCCTATTCATTTTTCATTTTAAACACAAATTACTTTGAAAGCTAAGAAAACAGAAAAAAAAATTATATACAATTTTAGTTTATAGTTTAATAACACAATAGGAAAACTGAAATTTGGTATTAGAAAACATTTTTGATTGTTTGGACAACTTCCCTCCTTAACTGGGCTAACGCAATAGCGAAGAGTTATGAACTTGAGTGTTGATAAATTCATTTAAAAAGCCAGTAACAAGCTATGAGAAATCCTAAAATCAGGTCTAAGTTGACAATCAGCTTGAAAACAAACCAGGGATTCCCTTCCTTTCATTAGAAGGCTAGGCCTATGGGGCTATAGAAACCTGGATTACGCATATTGGGTCCATGAGCCTTCTCAAAAAGCTCCTAGTTATTTAGGGCTGAGGAAAGAGAGGCTGACCAAACCTCCAGCGGGGAGGTTTTCAACGTTTTTCTTTTTAGTTCATGAAGCTCTAGAGCCCATCTCAGACTAGACTTCAGTTACCCTGAGGGCTGCCTCATTGTCTTGGGTAGGAGGAACAGAAATGAACCAGGCAACTTTTATTTTCATATAAAAAAGTAGTCTTTGATTATGATCTTTCAAAGTCATTTTCCCCTTAACCCGTGCAAGAACAAGGTAGTCCTGTAAAATGCAAAATCTTGGGAGCCCAAACAGCTGTTTTGTTTTGTATGTGGAGAGAGCTACATATAAGGAGCAGCTAACCTCTTATGGACAGTCTTTGGTCTACACACCACCTGATCATGGCATTATTTTAGTCAGTTGTCTTGCAAAGATGTGTACCTTAGTGAACTTTAGGGAAAATCTGAAGATGAACAGGCTAAGATGCAAGGGCTTCCCAATAAGCTACTTTCCCCTTTTGCTTCCCTGTTCTTATATATCTCATATATAGCATGACAATCATCATTAACTTTTATTATAAAAGTAATCCATGTTCATGATATGAAGAATCTGAAGTGCAAAAAAAGTGTCCCTTGACACCCATAAAGTAGCCAATGTTAACAGTTCTTGTCTCTTTTCTTTTTTTTTTTTAATTTTTATTTATTTACTTATTTTTGACAGAGAGAGAGAGAGTGATACAGAGACAGAGACAGAGACAGAGAGAGACCTGAACTGGGGGCACTCCCCAGTTTAGCATATGGGTCCACAGGGGCCGGGGCTGGGATTTGATCCCCGGTCCCTGGCGCTGCAAAGTGAGCGCTTAACCCACTGAGCCATTCTGGCTACCCCCGTTCTTGTCTCTTGTTGGTATTTTAATTATTCTATATTTAAGTCGATTTATACCACTAGGCTATGTGATCCCTGAAGACAAGGACCATGTCTTCTTCATCGTTATCCCCAATACACAGAATAATACCTGGCACATAGTAGAGACTTAGTAAATGTAGATAAAAAGTAGTAAGTATATTGGCTACAATTAGTAAGTGCTTCTAGGTGTTAGGCTCTGTGCTGAGCACATTACATGTATCATCTCATTTAATGTGGGCACAATCATTTCCTTCATTTTATAGATGAGTAAACTAGTGCAGCAAGGTTATAAAACTTGTTTGTGGTGCCAAAGTGAGTAGCTGGTGAAATCAGTATTCAAAGCAAAGCCTTTCTGGCCCCAAATTTCCTGCCCTTAGCTACTACTATGGAAACTGACTGGTCTCTTAATTCATTTGTGTCATAGTTAATAAATAATGATCAAGAAAACATTGAAACAGGGGAAGCCGGGATGGCTCAGTGGGTTAAGCACTCACTTTGCAGCGCCAGGGACTGAGGATCAAATCCCGGCCCCGGCCCTTGCGGACCCATATGCTGAACTGGGAGCTCCCCCAGTTCAGTTCTCTCTCTGTCTTTGTATCACTCTCTCTCTCTCTCTCTCTCTCTCTCTCTCTGTAAAAAAAAAAAAAAAAAAAAAAAAAAAAAAAAAAAAGATAAAAAAAAAAAGAAAACATTGAAAGAGATAAGTTATGAATGACAAAGGATACAATAAAACACACATATAGATGCAAGAAAAATGCTAAAATCAAAAACTACTATTTCATAGTAGTCCAAATGTACCTTCAATAGAGCTAGGACAAGAGTTGCATATCTGTTTTCATCTGAAAATACTCTAATGAACAGAAATGTTGTTTTAATATAAAAACAGCTGAGGTTTAGCACGACTCTGGGAAACATGCCACCTATGAATTGCATGCACACATGTGGGTTTTGCTATTCCTTGGCTTGAAGACAAGCTATTATTGTATGAGGCCAGGACATATAGCTAGCCTCTTAAAAGTTCATTTAATGGAAAATGGTAGAAAAAGATATATTTTTTTAAATGAGGCCCTAAGTAAAAAAAAAAAAAAATTTAAAAGAGGTACAAGAGTCAATCAATATGAACTGGTAATGTGTCAAGAATCCTAGGCCTTAGTAAGGTAAGTTGCTCGGCCTCATGAATGAGCAATGGCTGCCAGAGCAGGTAGTAGAGAACTAACGACAGGAAGAATGCCAGCTAAGGGCTGGCTTTACAAGGAGGCAGGAGTGTGTCTGGGAGCATGTTCTGTTTCTCAGATATGGTTTATAATTTCTTCCACATACCATTCATAGGGAAAATACTATCCAGTGGAGCATTTAATACCAAAAATGACAGAAAACGACCACATCCAAGGGCTGTCCAGAAAGTATCCAGCCATGTAATATAAAAAATACAGACATTTATTTTATGGTTGGAATTTTTCCAGATAGCCCTCAAAGACCTACCCCAAACATTTACATAATACTTCTGTATAGTTAACTACATAGATTTATATGAAGCAAAAAGAATATAACTAAGATATGAAACATCTCAAATTGTGTTTTAAAGAACAACGTAAGGGTATAAAGCTAAATAAAGACAGGCAACACAAAACAAAAAATGGCAATGTATAGTTTCTGATTCAATGAGTCAATCAGATTGATTCCTCCTCCTGCCAGAAAAGTATTTCTATTTAAGAATTTAAAATACATTTTCTTTTTTTTTTTTAATGATTTATTTTATTGATTTTTGACAGAGAGAAACAGAGACAGAGAGAGAGACAGAGAGAAGGGGGAGGGCCCAGAGCAGTCTCCATAGTTGACAGCATTAGTTTTCCATATAGTTTCACTCCACAGGTAGGCACAGGGCTGCGCAGGGCAGTAACTGGACTGGGAGCCTCCTGCATGGGCCTGGGCAAGAACTGAACTGGGGGCACACCCCAGCTCAGCATGTGGGTCCTCATGGGCCGGGGCCAGGATTCGATCCTTAGTCCCCAGGGCTTCAAAGCGAGTGCTTAACCTGCTGAGCCATCCCAGCTTTCCCTATTTAAGAATTTTAGGGAACAAAAACTTAAGCAGAAAGTTCTCTCTTTGCATGTTAGTATGAGACTAAAAATGCTTGGAGACCACTTTGAGGAAGAATGGTTGTGGATGCGGAGGAGTTCAGGTTCTTCTGCCCCTGTTCCTGCCTCAGGGCTGTTAGCTGTCACCCAGGAACAAATTGCTCAGGAAGATATGTGGGAGCCATGGTTTACAGATACCAAAAGAGACCCATAACGCCAGAGGTTCAGTCATTCACAGAATGAGAATTTCCCTAACCAGCCACACTGTAAAATCCCTGGAGAAGGTGCATGCTGTCTTGGTCAGAGACAGAAAAGACATGAATCTCAACTTGTCACCCAAAGTGAAAGAACCAGTGTGGGTGCCTACCAAGACTCTGAGAGTCACTATGAGAAAAACTCCTTGTGGTGAAGGATCTAAGACTCTGAAGATTTTCCAAAGTTGGTTCCAGATGAAGAACCACAAGCGACTCATAGACTTGCACAGTCCTTCAGAGATTAATTAGGCAGATTACTTCCATCAGTACTGAGTGGCTGAAGTCACCATTGCACCACTGCAGGTGCTTACATAAACTATTTTAATAAACTGATTACCAATTGTTAAAAAATGACTGTGCAACACAATCATAATAATCAATGAAAAGAATTATGATTGTTCCATGACCTTTATATTTGTGAAACTTTAAAAACTCTTTCTCTCTAGAAAACAAAACGAAACAAAACGAAATAAAAAATCCCTCTCACTGTCAGTTACAAATGTATAAGGAAATGGGGGAAAAAAACACCCTAATATTTATTTAGTATACTAATATAACAGCAGAAACATTGAGAAGTGTTTTCTTTGTAAACACTTACCAAGACTAGTGTGAACTGTGCCCCTCAACCCCTCACCCCTGGTATAATTATAATAGAGCAAGCACCTTTTTCCTGCCTTGGTGAACTGTCATATTCATTTCTTCTAAGTTCCTATCAGCTTCCTGAACACTTCATCTTTTGAGCTTTCAATGTTGTTTCAATCTCTGAGAATTATTTTAATGTGAACTTCAATGGGAAGCTTCAATGTCATTTCCTCTGGAATATCTTCATTCTTTTAATCACTACCATTTTCCTCTTTCATGTTGATAATATCATGTTCCCCCAGCTGCATATCTACAGTCTCCAAAACGGCAGCAGTGCCAACATTTCCACAATCAGATATTTGTTTTACAACTCCATTTATGTTTGATTTAAATTTCATTTCCAGTGTTGTCACTTTTTATTTCATTGTTGTACTTTCATCTTTGTTTGCCAAGTCCCTCTTCTGATTCTCCATTTTTCTTTTTCTTTTTTAAGATTTATTTTTATTGTTTTTGACAGAGAGAGTGAAAGAGATACAGAGACAGAGACAGAGAGAAGGGGGAGGGCCCACAGCAGTCTCCATAGTTGTATATTATCAGTTTTGACATGGTTTTGTTCCACAGGTGGGCACAGGGCTGTACAGGGCAGGAACTGGGCCGGAGTCTCACCCTGGTGAGAACCGAACTGGGGGCACTCCCCAGTTCAGCATATGGGTCCACACGGGCTGGGACTGGGATTCGATCCTCGGTCCCTGGGGCTGCAAAGTGAGCGCTTAACCCACTGAGCCATCCAGCTTCCCCATCCATTTTTCATAAAACATCACTTGGGTTTACCACCAGAGACAAGGAAGAAACTCAGCTACCCACTTTTCAGTTTGTGTATAAAATGAATAATAGATGCACAGTGACCAATCACTAACAGACGTTTAAAGAGTGATGTGATTGGTAATCATGATGTGCATCTGTTATTTATGTGGCGATTTGTGAACTGAAACTATGCAAACATTCATAGCTCATATCCTGTGGTAACTAAAATTTGAACCATGTTGTTAGGGGTGCACTGATGTAATTTAACTAAACCATAGTAACTGAAATTCATGATATAGGAACTGTGCAAAGTAAGGACTTTGTAATTTAACTCATAATTTTAAAACTGTTTTCTAGTAAGACAAACTATTTACAAGCATGATAAAATATACAGGAGTGTTTAAGATCAAACATGGGATTTCATTAAAATGATGTTCTTCATCCCAGGTACACAGCTATACAGGTGTTTTCTTCTGTCATTAAAGAAACTTTAGTGGTAATATTTGAGAAGCACAGCCTCATTAATAGAATTATCTACTGCATGAGGATCCTACATAAAATGTGTTTCTGGAGTAGTTGGTCTAAATTAGCATAAGAGAACAGTTGCTTAGAATACATAGGTTACTTAGTTGGCACCAAGGTATATACTATTAATGACATACATTATTCCTGCACAGATGAAATAGGTATTTCTCATATATGTCACTAAACTTCCAAAACTTGGGGTGGGAATCTGATTCAAGTGATAATAAGACAGGGAATTTGTGAAGGAGGAGGGAAGGATTTAAATGTAAAGGGCATTAAGTATATCCTAAATTTTCCCTTTACATCCCAAAGTTCCAAATGTAAAATTTTCTTCCTATTGTCTCAAAAGATTTAAAACTGTTAATGACAAAAGTATAAGTACAGTAAGACTAAAATTTTCCAAGATAATATCCAAATCTAAAGTGGGAGTGACGATGGAAACTCTAAAAACATATTTTGCCTAAGAAAAGGTATATCAAATGATAAGAGAACATGAAGAGTTATATAACCCTTATTGCCAAATAGGAATGAATTCATTAAGAGAAACTTTTTCCTAGACTTGAACACAGAAAGTTTCTCTGCACAGCCTTTGTATAAAGGATGGTGAGTACTTTAGCAAAGAATATCCCAATTATAGTTCTTACAAAACAATGAAACAATGTTCTACACATGGCTTTTTTGCATTACCATGGAACCTTGGTGAAAAGCCAGTTTTAACATTAAAACCTAGTGCAGTGATGTGAGAATAGAGAAAGGAAGAATTGATGTGGTTCAGTTATGCATGTTCCTGAAAATCTAACTATTAACATAATAGGAAGAAATCTTGGATAAGAGTTAATATGTTCTCATTGTAAATAAGTTTAAAGGCACTAGAAAGAATCTGAAGGGGATGATATTCTCTTCTGTTAACAGAAAGATCGAGAGGTTATAAATGTCAGAAGAGAAAAGGGTAAGAGGGGTAAATAAACTAAAAAAGTCTAGCCCTACTATACATAAGATCATGTTAACACTTTTCCTACTTTGGATATTTAGTTATGATTAAAAACCTGGGGAATCAGTATCAAATTATACTATTATTTCATAGTAAGAAAATGAAATTTGAAGGTTATAGAGTTAGGAAATTTGGAAAATCCAGATTTACTCAATTCCAACTTCATTCACAGATAATATTCCATATGTATATGTTAGCAGCTAACAGAAAAGGTGAAAATGGAAGAGCTTGACCTATATTCTTGCCCTAATTTGAGACCTAACTTCCTTCCACTTAGAAATATTTTTGCCTTCTTAATGACTCTGCCAAACATTACTTGAAAGCCTTCTCAGAATTCCCAGTCATAGTGAACTTTTCTTTCCTTTGTATTTTGTAACAGTTGAATAGACCACTGTTAGAGTTTCATCATGATTTTTTGGTTACATGGTTAGATGCTATCAAATTGAGTTTGAAACCTGCAGACAAGGCTACAAGTAACTGGTTAACTTCTGTTTGCTTTGAATTACTTTGTTCTTCTCTTTCCAGTGTCTTAAGGTAGAAGGTTAGGTTATTGATTTGATATCTTTCTTCTTTAATGTAGGCACTTGAAGCTATAAATTTGTCTCTAAGCATTGCTTTAGCAGCATCCTTTAAGTTTCACTCTGTTGTGTCTTCATTTTCAATAATCTCAACGTATTTCTATTTTTCCTTGTAATTTCTTCTTTGACCTATTGGTTATTTAGGAGTAAGTTGTTTGATTTCCACATATTTCTCAATTTCCAACATTTCTTTCTGTTATTAATTCTAACTGCCCTGTGGTCAAAGAAATATTTGGTATGCTTTCAGTCTTTTTAAATTTATTGAGACTTGTTCAATGACACTGCATATGGTCTATCTTGGTAAATGTTCTATATGCATTTGAAAAGTATATGCATTCTGTTGTTTGAGAGAAGATTTTTATAAGTACCTATTAGGTCAAGTAGGTTTATAGTGCTTCTTATGTTTTCTGTATTCCTACTTATTTTCTACTTGTTGTATCAACTATTAGGAGAGGGGTCATAAAATCGCCATTTATAATTATGGGTTCATCTACTCCTTTCAGTTTTGACAGTTGCTGTTTCATTTGTTTGGAATCTCTGTCATTGGTACACATCTCTGTGTACATATTTTTTAGGCTTCTTGATGAATTGATCCTAAAGATCACTATGTAATGTTCCTACTTATCTTGGTAATACTCCTTCTGAAAGTCTACCTTGATATTAAAACCACTACTCTACCTTTCTTATGTTTAGGATCTTTATGGTATAGCTATGTATTTAAAATAAATTTCTTGTATACAATATATAGTTAGGTTTTGTTTTTTAAAATTATCTGACAATATCATTTAATTGCAGCATTTAAACCATTATTATTTAATGTAATTATCAATATTATTGGGTTAAAATTTTTTATGTTGCTATTAGTTTTCTATTTGTTCCATCTATTCTTTTCTTTTTCCTATCTTTTAGCTCACTTGGGTATGCTTAAAGATTTTTTCACCACTATTGGCTATTAGCCATACCTCTTTTTATTTTTTATGTGATTGTTCCATGGGCAAGGGCTGGCAAATTATGGTCCATGGGTGAAATCTGGCAAACTATTTATATTGGTAAATAAAGTTTTCTTGAAACAGTCACTATCATTTGTTTACATAGTATCTATAGCTACCTTATGCCACATCAGCAGTGCTGGGTAGTTGTGACAGAGACCACATGGCCCACGAGGCCTAAAATATTTACCATTTGAATCTTTACAGAAAAATTTTGCCAACCATTGCTCTACTGCTTCAATTTAAAAATTAAGATCCAGTAACAAAAATCAATTCCTCAGATAATTACTCACATTGTTTTCTTGGTTCTTGTTGTTCTTTAAGAGTGTGATAATACAGTTATGAATAAAGAAAGCAAGGGTAAGCACACCAGTCAGCTGTGGAAACTGAAATCTTATCTCTAGGAGAAAAAGAGAGGGGGGAAAAACATTAAAACTGATAACTAGGAAATGAATATTATTAGCTAAAAGTTGATTACTAACAACCAGTTGTGTTTTGTCCAGGGAAGAATAATATTAAAATGTTCTTACAAAGTTTCTCAAAGCCAGCATTATACTTGAGCAAAGTACTTGAAAAGGGAAAGAAAAGGAATCAACAAATGACTACTCTGTGAGGGTACTTTATATCAGTTATTCCTATTTGAGGTCATTTAACTAGTATATGGCATAGTAGGATTCAAATTCAGGGTCTGTCTGACTCCAAAGTTTCTCTTCTTCTAATACTTGAATTTGCCAGAAAAATACCTTTAGAAAGGAATCAGGGAAGGGATCATAGGTCATTTAATATTCTTTAATGGATAATCTAAAAAGGATTACTTAAAAATACTGGAAATAACGTAAATGTCTACATACTGTAGAGGGGAATGACTAAACTACAATGCAGTTGCTCAGTTGTATACCGTATGTAGTATGCAAAAATTATGTTCTAGAGAAAATTTTTATGTTATGGCAAACTTTTATGATTCAAATAGCATGTATTGTATAATTTTACTGGTACATTTAATTTTAGAAGCGTGTTTGTGTGTGCAAAGAAAAACAATTGGAGTAATATTCAAAAGTATAAATAGCAGCTATCTCTGGCTAATGAGATTTATTTTAAATTAACTACTTACCTATATTCTCTAAATTTTCTGCATTAATGTAAAGTTACTTTGAAAAAGAACAATAAAATACTATATATTTATAAGCACTGCCAATTTCTGTCTTTGAGCTCTGCTAATATAAAAATAAAAAATTTCTTTTATGTTGAATAAAACCATGATTTACTTGAAAACAATACTGGATCTAGGTAAAGTAGGTGACAAAGTGAGAACAACCCAACTCAGAGGATTCCTTAGTGTAAAAAAGTGAAAATGAAAATGCAAAGCCCACTGACATTTTAGGAAAGGAATTGAGAACAACTAAGAATCAACCACTAGCTCTAAAAGAAATCAGGAAGTAAGATCAAAGAAATTTGTAGTATATCAAGTCTTCTGTTTGTCTGTCAGCTTTAATCTGAATTTTAATCTGTGAAACAATTCTAAGTGTATTTTTCTTAGGAAAATTCTCCTCTTTTCTGTCTATAATATTTTACATCAGATGGGATTTACTTCAGGGATGCAAAAATGATGGTTCAACATGTGCAAATCAATTGATGTGATGCACCACATTAACAAAACGAAGGATAAAAATCATATGATCATTTAAAGAGATGCATAAACATTTTTTTTTAATGATTTTCAACATATACTTACAAAAAAATTTCTCAACAAATTGGATATGGAAGGAACATAAATTAACATAATAAAGGTCATATATGGCAAACCCACAGCTAACAATATACTCAACAGTGAAAAGCTGAAAGCTTTTTTCTAAGATCAGGAACAAGACAAGAATGTCCATTCCTATTCAACAATTGGGTGCTCAACTACCGTATTTTATCCAACAGAGTATTGGAAGTCCTAGCCAGAGCAATTAGGCAAGCAAAGGAAAGAAAAGGCATCTGAATAGAAAAGTAAGAAATGAAACTATCTCAGTCTGAGGATGACTTGATGTTATATTAATATATAAGAGACCCTAAAGACTCCACAAAAGCGAACTGTTAGAATAACAAATTCAGTAACATTGCAGGATACAAAATCAATATAAAAAATATCTGTTCTATTTCTATACACTAATAATGAACTGTTCAGAAAGAGAAATTAAGACAATTCCATTTACAATAGCATTAAAAAAATAAAATTCTTAGAAGTTACTTTAACCATGGAGGTGAAAGATCTGTATATTGAAAACTATAAGACAATGATGAAAGAAATTAAAGAGGACACACATAAATGAAAAAATATTCCATAATCATGAATTGGAAGAATTAGTATTAATAAAATTTCCATACTACCAAAGTAATTTACAGATTCAATAAAATCTTTATCAAAATTCCAATGACATTTTTCATAGTAATAAACAACAACAAAAAATCCTAAAATGTGTATGAATCCACAAAAGAACACAAATAGCTAAAGCAATGTTGAAGAAGATGAACAAAGCTGGAGGCCACACACTTCCTAATTTCAGAATATATTACAAAGCTATAGTAATCAATAGTACGGTACTGGCAGAAACCAACCAAGCAACCAACCAAACAAACCACACACACACAAATCAATGAAACAGAACAGATTGGCAAAAATAAACTCAGGCATATATGCTCAGCTAATTTATAAAAAAGGAGCCAACAATATGCAGTAAATATTGCTAGGAAAACTGGACAGATACAGGCAAAAGGATGAAACTGGACCCCTATCTTATATCACACACCAAAATCAACTCAAAATGCATTAAAGACTTGAATGTAAAACCTGAAACTATAAAAGTCCTAGAAGAAAATATAAAAGGTAAGCTCTTTGACATCAGACTTGAAAGTGATTTTTTAAAATTAATACCAAAAGCAAAGTAATAAAAACAAAAATAGGTATGAGGGACTATATCAAACTAAAAGGCTTCTGCACAGCAAAAACCAGAACAAACAAAAAAACATTAATGAAACAAAAAGGCAACCTACAGATGGGAGAAAATGTTTGCAAATCATATATCTGATGAGGAATTAATATCCAAAATATATAAATAATTCATATAATTCAATAGCAAAAAAAAAACAACCCCCCCAAAACGCAAATAATCTGATGAAAAATGGCAGAGGAACTAAATAGATATTTTTCAGAAGACATACAAATGGCCAACAGATGTATGTAGAGACACTCAACATCACAGCATCAGTGAAATGCAAATCTATTGACTTCTTGGAGACACAGAAGCCTATCTCCTAGTTCTTCCAACTTTAAATAAGGGGAAAGGAGAGTCTCATAGCTAGTTAGAGAGTTATTTTTAGCTTAAAATAAAAAGGTCTTCATGATCTGGCCTTTGCCTCTTTGTCCTTATCTCCTATGACTTCTCCAGCAAGTATTCTTTCCCTCTAGCAATCCAAATCTTGAAATTTTGTAAATGGGTTATCTCAGGCCTTCACTGTTGCTCAAACATGTTCCCTTCCTCCAATTCTTCATTTAAAGAATTCCTTTTGGGGGGAAGCTGGGATGGCTCAGTGGGTGAACTGCTCACTTTGCAGCCCTGGGGACCGAGGATCAAATCCTGGCCTTAGCCCGAGTGGACCCATATGCTGAACTGGGGAGTGCCCCAGTTTGGTTCTCACCAGGGTGAGACCCTGGCCCAGCTCCTGCCCCGTGAAGCCCCGCCCACCTGTGGAGTGAAACTATGTGTAGAAACCGATGATGTGCAACTATGGAGACTGTTCTGGGCCCTCCTCCTTCTCTCTGTCTCTGTATGTCTCTCTGTGTGTCAAAAACAATAAAAATAAATCTTTGAAAAAGAATTCTTTTTGGCCCTTACAACATTCTCTGTTTAGAACCTGTCTCTGATTCCAATTTCTTACATGCAATTCTTCTATAATACTATGGTTCTTGTGTATATCTTTGTACAATGATCATTAATTAATTCACAAATTAGTCTTACTACTCAACTATAAATTTCTGGAGGGCAATAAGCCATATCTTTTTTGACAATGATGGCACATAATCAGAGACATCCATTTATTTTCAGTATAAAGGACTCTCAGCCATCAAAGTAGTTAAATTCGACCTTAAACTGTTCTTCAGAGTGATTTTTAGTTTTGCTAAGATCTATTAGTTTTCAAAAAGCTCTTTTCAATTTAACTGATCTTTCCTATCAGAGTGATCAACCTCTATCACAGTAAGATGCCTCATGAAACAACTTCTTAGTGGACCACTTTCTATGGCAGGCGATACCACTCCCATTTCTAACTTGTCAAATTAGAATGAGTAAATATCCAGTTTTTTCCCATTAACAAACAGAAACTGTCTCTGGAGTAAATGCCTTAAAAATCTGAGATTCTTTTAAATAGCTTCATTGAGATATGATTTACATACATCTCACCATTTAAAGTATATATATATTGTTTTAAGTATATTCACAGAGCTGTACCACCACCACCACAATACTGTATTCCTTTCTATTGCTAAATAATATTCTATTGTGTGGATATACCACATTTACTTATCCATTCACCAGTGATGAACATTTGGGTTGTTTTCACTTTTTGGCTATTATGATTAAATAATGCTGCTGTGAACATATATATACATTTTTTTAATGGAAAATAAGCCTTTTTAAATAACCCAGACATTTACACAATGATCACTGCACAGTATTATAAACTAAAGAACACATATTTCTTTTTTTTTTTTTTTACTATTATTATATTTTATTGTTAAATTTAATGGGGTGACATTGGTTGGTAACAATCAGACAGTTTCCCAAT
>PVKE010031892.1:0-18786 GCA_004027555.1 Craseonycteris thonglongyai
GTATAAAATTGGGCTTAGGAAGTACTGTATATCTTTTTCAAGTGTTTAAAACATTTAGAATAAGAATTATTTTTAGAAGAAGCTTAAGAGTTGAATATGCTTAAAAATATATATATTTTAAAGTTTTTATTTATTTATTAATTTTTTGACAGAGAGAGAGAGAGAGAGAGAGAGAGAGAGAGAGATACAGAGACAGAGACTGAGAGAGAACTGAACTGGGGGAGCTCCCAGTTCAGCATATGGTTCCGCACGGGCCGGAGCTGGGATTCGATCCTCGGTCCCCAGCGCTGCAAAGTGAGCGCTTAACCCACTGAGCCATCCTGGCTTCCCCTAAAAATATTTTTTAAAATGACTCCTAATACAGCTTCTTTCAGTGTCATCAAAATCACTTGCATTCATTGGTTTGCTGAAGGGCTGCCAGTCCTGAGTTATGACGATTGTGGCATAGGCGGCAAGCTAGAGATCTGAGATCAGGAACCCCGGGCGAGATACTTATTCTCCCCCTCCACTTCATTTATTGTGGGTGGATATGATGATGCCTACATTGCTGAGCTGTTAAAGAGATTTAATGAACCAAGGTATGTGAAGCTCAGACTCGACAGTAATAAATAAATAGGCAGCCAGCACACATCAGTTTGAAGCTCAGCAGTGGATTCTGGTGTTAAGACAGCTTAGGTGTGGACTTTTTCTCTGACATTTGTGGTAGCGCTCTGATCTTGCAGAAATTAATCTCATGTCTCTAAGTTTCAGTTTCCTCAACTATACCACGGGTTGTGGTGAAGATTGAATGAGATAAACAATATGCTCAGCATGATGCCCAGCACAAAATATGTGCTGAGTGAATTAGCATTTTTATTAGTATATATCTGAGACAAAGAAGCTGAGAAACATTTAACACTTTCTGAGGTTGAAGAGGCTATTTCTTAGTCACAGAACAGCAAAAATAATTATTTACTAAAAGATTAAAATTGTATCCTTACATGGAATGTTGCCTGATAACAGCAGATATAGCAAAATGTCAGAAATAGACCTTTCAGAAAATAGCAAATAAAACAAATAGATATAATAAATTTATGAAAGTTTGTTAACTCAGGTAGCAAAGTTACGAATTAAATTAGTAAATTATCTTCTCAGGCTCCCCCATCTTTTTTTTTTTTTCATTTGCAGTTCTGGAAAAACGGAATATAATTGCAAATAGTTGCAATATATGCTAAAAAGAAAGCTTCCTAAATGGCTTACTCTAAGTAAAAAATGTATTAAACAAAGTTGCATAATCAGTCACAGACAAAACATGAACTGTTTTTACCATAAGGAAGCAAAACTCTTGAGTAATGTCTAGTAATGCTTTCTGCAACTCAGATTTAGTTCTTTAAGATGGTGATCAGTTCAGCAGCTAGTCTATCTAAATGAGGCTACAGGAGAGGAAGTGAACTATGAACAGAATTCTGAGATGTTATACAATAGGAGGGATGAAGAATCACTGACCATAATATGATGAGGCACATAAAAAGAGAAGGCTGAGTCAAAAGAAAGAAACATCAAACCTAAACTCCTAAATGGAATTGGAAGTATGGTAGGCTCTTATCTATTTGCATCTCTTCATTCAGGACTGAGAGTCCTGGCAACATTTGAAAATCTCATTAATAAGTGTTCACTTCAAGAACATAATGCAATGCAATTTGAGAATAATGTGATTATTATTTTTCCTTAAAAAAAAAAAGCTTCTCCTTTTGTCTCCTCCTCTACTCCCCAGTAAATAAATTAGAATTGTATCTCAGATTAAGAGAGGTTAAATAGAAGGAAGAAAATACAAAGAATGACTAAATTGAAGTGGTGGCTCTAACCAAAGCGACATGTGCCTGCGTAGAAGAGAGTTAACAAAGGTAAAGATATTGCTGTAATAACTCCAAGCCCTAAATTTAAAAATTCAAACTCTCATTACCTTTTAAAAGTTTTTAAATTTGAGGCTACTTTCAAGAGACAAAACCAACCAAGGATTGAACTTGTTTAATATGGTAATATAATTGCTCCTTTAGAGTTTCAACCTGTCTAATGTGGTGTTCCAGATTAACAAAATTTAAACAATTTAAATTTTGCTCATGGCACCACATGAATTTCAGCATAATGTATATGCTTCTAATGTTGCAGTTCCCAAACTGGGTAGAAGGTGTGTTGGAGCACTGCAGTCCACTCACCAGGGTGCCTCAAAATTTCTTAAATTTTCAAGGGAAACTCAGTGATACCTGGCATCTGTCAGGTACTATGAACTCTACCTGGAGGTATTTGACAGATTTAAGATTATATTTGGTTCTATTCATTTAGAGGACAAGATGAAAATCAATGTGAAACAGGACAAGAGGATGGCAATGTCTAATCTGATTCCAAGGCTTGGAAGTTCCCATTAGTAACTTATTTACTAAGAATGACACACAATAAATAAATAAATAAATAAATAAATAAATAAATAAATAAATAAATAAATAAGCGGTCTGTGATGTATATATATTTTTAACTGGCTGCCAACTTTTTAGGACAGAAATAGTTATTTGGACCTGATTGCTTAGTGAACAGAACTGTCAGGTTTTAGTTTTTTGTTTGTTCTGTGGCCCCCGCCACCAGGGGATAAAATTACTGAGACACTAGGGTAGAAAGATCTGAGAAAATTCAGAAGTTTCTGTGCTAATATTTGCATAAATATATAAATATGTGCCCATGCCATAAATCAATGATGCTTTGTGCAGTTGATTTCCCACATGTGGAATAGCTAATGTTGTGACAAATATGGTTCTAGGAGATTGTATGTAAATACATGATTCAGACCTGAAACTAACCCTCAAGAAGCACTCCAGATATTCACTGACTTAAAAAAAAAGAGGCTTGGGGATGCCAGGATAGCTCAACAGGTTAAGCGCTTGCCTTGCAACCGTGAAGGTCTGGGGGTTGGATCCCAGCCCCAGCCTGTGTAAACCCACATGCTGAACTGTGGCGCAGTTGCCAACCACCAGCACGGCAGGGAAGGTTCTCACTTCCCATGTGGGAGACCCCCAGTTTGGTTTCACTCCATGTGGCCCCACATCCACCTGTGTGGAATAAAACAATATAAAAAACTAATGATACACAGCTATGGAGACTGCTCTGGACCCTCCCCCTTCTCTCTGTCTTTCTCACCTTCTCTCAGAACAATAAAATAAATAAATAAATAAATAAATAAATAAATAAATAAATAAATAAATAAATATATATATATATGAGCTTCTAAGTAGAGATAAACTTTAGAGGGAAGGAGTGAGGTACAGGATATTGAAAACTGTCCTTGTTTTACTCTTTTCCCCCCCTTGCTTCTACTTAGATTCTACCTATTATGTTGTGAGGATTCCCAAGGCCAAGTGCTTTCTTTTTTACCAATCCTGCAGAACTAGTTTAACTATATAAAGCTAAATTGTGTGTGTGTGTGTATTTTTCTTTTAAGTTCCTTCAGTTGCATTAAAAGTAGGCTTTTCTACCACCTTTATTATTTTCGTAATTAGTATAGTGCTTTGTAGCACATCAGAGTCAGCTACTACATGTTGTCAAAGCATTTTAGCCTTATATTTTATTGACCAGCATTTATAGATTGCATTGTCCCATAATTTCTCTCTCATGACTTATCCTGACCGTGTATCATGTTCCTTGAAATAATTTCTAGGTATAAGAACAGTTGAGTTGCCAATTTAAACTTACACTTTAACCAAAAGATTCATTACTAAGAGGCTAGAGCTCCATTACCATGCTTGTTGATCTGATGTAGACATTGTTTTTCAGATGGCAGTTTCCGTCATTTGGCACCACTATGCCTGCCAATTTGCTATCGAGAGCAAGATGAGATGTTTGATCTGTCATCACCAGCAACAATCTTTTAGCTTCTTTTCGCCATCCAATATGACTCTTAAAATAAACATGTAATTAGACCTTGTACAATAACATAGATCTGTACTGTGGTCTTTATCTCAAGTAAACATTAGGTTCAAGTTCACAAACATTAAGTCAAGCTAGAATGATGAGCATAAATACAATGCTGTTTCATAAATAGAATTAGCTTTTATTTGTATATTCTCTGTTCTACCACAGCCATTTGACCACACCGGCTTCCAGCTACAGATTTCTAGTGTTCTCCCAGAGGAAGAACAAGCCAGGCTTACAAAGTGCAGAGCACTCAGCGTGACGTGACGACACAACAGGCTCTTTCTGGCTCTTCCTTGGATGGTGGTGAGTGAAAAGAGCTGTCCGTTTGGAAATAATGTTCTAAGTGTGTAAGTTATGCTTCCCCTTTTATCTTTTCCTATGTGTAGCCCTCTCCCCTCTGTTCTGAACATACACCAAAAGTGAATAACAATAGTGACAAATGAGGGCTAGAAGGTATTCTTCTATGCTATGTTTTCACTCACTACGTCAAGCAGAAAATAAAAATTCAAAATTCTTGAGGAATTTTGCATTTAAGCAAATAGTCAGTAATGTGAAACTTCTTACCTCGCAGACAGCTGCCTGGAGCATGGCATCAAAACCTCCTTCAGGTGTATCTATGTTTCCAGAGATCTTCTGTCTGTGAACCGCTTTTTCAAACTCTGTGATGTTCTCTGTCAAAGACAGCACATGGATGTATCCATGGGGAGGCATACAGTCTAAATTGTAGTCACTGTGAGGGTAAAGAAGAAATGCATATTCTGTTATGCTATCTATGCCTTCTTCTAAAATCCAAAATGCTATTCATAGTAAAATTGTGTGGTGGTTTGAGAAGGGAATACATTCTTTTTTTGCCAAACAAATTTTCTAGAGAAAATCTGTACTTTATAAAATCAGAGAAAAGTTAAATATTGGTGAATATTTATTTGCAAGTAGAAAATAGAAATATAACAGTTTGATATTGAAAGATAAAGACAATTAAATGTGTTTCTTCAATATAGGACACCTAAGTGCTTTTATTATGCTCAGATGTAGTGTTATTTTTTAGAGGAGATAAGAATTTGCAGTTGTTTCCTATTATATTTGACCATGTAACAGCTGGAAAACACTTTGGGGAAATGTTATTTTTTAGGAATTTAGTTAAAATATAATACTGTTGTTAGATTACCTAAAAATATTGGGCTGATATTTTAAGTGATGCTTGGTGTGCAATTACTGATGAATATTAATGTTACTTAAAATTGCTTTGAGAATTTCATAAGTTCCCCAAAGTTACCGTGATTCCTCAGGTGCATCCACATAGTGAGAATGCACATGGCACACCTGAGGAACTGAATTTGTTGTCCCACTACAACAGAAAGCAGGCTTGTTTTGGTAAACCAGAGTGTAGACTGTGAAGTGAGCTAGACAGTTTATGGAAATAGGAAAAAAGATGTTAAAAGGAAATGTTTCATTAAGGAAGAGCTAAATATATTTATATTTCTCTCAAAATTCAGCAGGCTAAATAGAATATTGTGTGAGAAACTTGTATTTTAAGGTCAGTTCTTGTTTCATAGTGGGGCATATGCTGTTTAGAATTGGACTTCCAAAATGATAAGAAAGAGGGCCCCTTCTAGCAGGCAAATGCTCATCTTTTGACCTACCTACCGTGTGCTAGCTGCGCTTTCTTTGAAGTCATATCATAAGCAACATAATTATAAACACAGTCATAATACAGTAATGGATATATAGATGCAGTACTGACAACATGAGTATTGTGAATTTGACAAACACTAATTCAACAAATTTGAAGCAATCGAAAAGGAGACATATAAGAGGTATTTATATACATGGCAGCCTGATTATTGGAGGTTTGTCCAAAATTATTAGTATTATGTGTGTTTTTGTGGTAAAAACTAAGTGAATGATATTTGAAAAAATAGAAAATAAAAAGTCAGTGCTACAGATAATCTCAGAAGTTTTCAGATAGGAAAATACTTCCTCTGCAAATATTTTTACTTGTCATTTAATAAAACAAAAATAAAAAGATTTAGTAAACCCTTTATATAAAAACAAAGGGAGATGTCACAAGAAAAAAATTTCATTTATCATTATGAAATCCACCTCAAACACTAAATACCTGCATTGATTATGAATCCTTTCTGGGTGGATGCTAATGTATGGTGAAACTGTTTTATCAACGTATGAGCCAAATCCAAGACGGAAGTCACGGGAGAAAAATGCCATTTTTCTAGATAAATCATTTCCAACAGAATTTAATTTTTCAATATTATTGTGCATTGATGCTGAGACATCAACCAGATAATAAAGATCCACAGGATATTTCTTCAGAGGATGAATTTTCAGCATAAAATTAGCTTCAGCTCCTAGTTCACAGAAAGACAAATATGTAGTATTCATTTTAAACATCTCAGGATAAACTATCAATAAATCAGTTACATTTTAAATATAGAACTGTTACTATAGATGTGTACATAGTGAATGAAATTGGGAATATTCTGAAATAATTATAAGGCAATTGGAAAACCATATGAATTTATTAGAGTCCAACCTCTACAATGAATTTCTCACAATTCTATAAGGCAGATAGAGAGAATACCAAATGGACCAGCTCAATATAAATGTAATAGAAAATGTATTTACCACCATGTAAACCTGTATTTCTAGCACCTAGAAAAAGACAACTTAAAACAGCTAGCGTTAATCTATCTCAAGAACCAGTAGTAGGTGGCTGTGTTTCTTTGAAGGTGGCTTTCAGGCATGAAACAAATCAGAAAGGTATCTTATGAAAAATTACCTCTGATTGGATGCAGGTGTATATTCATTCTTTTCAGTTAAGGCATATGTATATATGAGATGTAAAAACTTTGTTACTGAGAAGTACATTAAGCTATTCAAAATAATTACTACCTCATCACAAATTACTTGGAAGATTCTTCCCAACAGATGATTGTGAGAAGGGATGAGACGGTGGTCTAAAGAAAGGGACCCAGAAGTGCCACACTGAGGACAGGGCGGAGTAAGAGACAGCAGTTGTCCCACCCATAATGGGTCCTCAATGAACAGATGTTGAATTGGTATCACAGAGGCAAAGGGCTTGCAGGAGAGGAGAAGGGCCTCCAAGGAGAACTGGGGGAGCCGCCCAAGGATGGCGGTGTGTAATAAACTTGTGTTTAGATCCCTGTCCCTTAGCATTTGAAACAAGGATCTGTATCCCTGTACACAAGGACATGGCACCCTACCCCGTCCATAGCTCTGTGTTTTAATTTTTAACAATCAATGGTGAGAAATGATCACGTTAAAGACAGGCAATTTGTGAATTTCACTGTATTAAATAGTGAAGCAAATGCATTGTAAGACATTAATTATTAGCCTGTGAAGAATATTTTGAGTGGGAAAAATTTTTAATAAACACCAATTTGCATACATAACTGATAGCCTGAGCTACCTATGAAAGGAATCCTCTAATTTATCAAATTGTTTTTTTAGTTGTAATGTGCATAAAAGTAATATTTTCTTTTAAATTGTTTCATAAATCAGATGTTTTTCATCCAGATTAAGGAATATATTCAGAATTGTAAGTTTTTTCTGGTATATAATAATAATTGTGGGAGAAAGAGCTATTTACGTATTCCTAATTTGCTATGCTATGAAGGACACCTCTTTACTATAATAACACTCCTAATTTGGGGGCCCAAGAGTTTGGGAGGAGAAATTGGGTACACATCACCCAGCGCAGCCAGCTCTCCCTCCTTTCCGTTGGGAGCTGTGCTGCCTCCAGAGAGGCCCTGTTGTCCAGGAATCTGGTGAAAAAACCTGCCTACATCACATGGAGGTGTCCTGTGCACTTCGGGTAGAGAAGTTCAATTCAGGAGAATGATGGAATCTCTAGAAAGGGCTGGATAGATGAAAAATAGAAATGGAGCATAGTCGGGAGCGTGGTTCATGAGAAGGTGCTTCAATTTTCATGTGTGGCCAGTATTTAAACTTTTGTTTATTTAGTTTTACAAACTGTGTAGTCGTTTTTAAATCATTGACTTGGGACTTATGGCTGAAGGCCTTAGGCACTGCCCACGTGGGTATTTTCATCGTGGTAAGTCATTGCAGTTTATGGTGGCTCTGTCTAAAAGTGAACAGCTATCTGTTTTGATAGAATCATTGTGAAACAAACCAGTTAAGCATAGTGTGCAGGTTGTCATATTGTTGGTCACAACAAGTAGAATCTCTGAAGCATCAGCAGAAACACAGTCCTGGGAGGCCCAAGTTATTCAGGAAGCTCCAACCAAATGCTATGCACAGAGGGGCCCTCAGTGCATGCCAGCTTCTTATAGCCCACCTCGCAAATCCTGGTCTCACCCACCTCAGTAGAGAAGAGGGCTGTAGGGAAGCCTTGCTAAATGGTCAGGGATGGAGGGTGTAGGTGGCTGAAGCTTGATTTTGGATTATATGGATGCTGGCAATACCACCATGTATCTGGGTCAGCTGAAGACCTCAGCGTGGCCTGACAGCTCAGCAAGACAAGTTTTTAATAAAGGAGCAAACAGAAGCTTCCCATGCATAGGCCTTTTTGTCATTGCTAGAGAACAATAATCACTACTTTTACATTGCAAGACACCTGAGTTTTCTGAAAGGTTCTAGTTCTAAATAGTCAGCTGAAGATAGGCAGTCCTAGATAGGCTGACCTCAAACGTCACTCTGTTAAGGAGGAAAATGAAGGGGCCAAGGTAAGATTACCATGTTTTGCCCATGAGCTTGAGACACAGCCCACAATATGCTCTCAAGTGGCTTTGGATTGAATAATTATACGGTATATGAGCAGGGAAACTGCTAGGAGGCAGTACAAATACCTTTGCATGGGAACATGGATACTACGTCCCTCGATAAAACCCCCATTCCATTCACACCGGGGTGCCACCGACACAGGGCTCAAAGGGCAGGTGACATTAAACAGGTTCTGAATATGTTAGATGAGAAAGGAACACATCTAAAAATAAGACCATGCCTGTGGCCATCACCAATGGGAGGTTATCAGTGCAAACAGTAATATTTCAAATGCTACTCTGACAGAGAAGCTGTGCGAGGTGGAGTCCTGTCCTGACCAACAGCTACTAACTGAGATAATCTACAAGTATGTAAAATATTTACACAGGATTTTGGTGCATGGTAAATACATAGTTGTTAGCACTTATTACCATTACTATTACTAGATTCTAAGCAACATTAGGGTAAGAACTATTTATTCATCTCTGAAGCCTCTGGGTTTGGTACATACGTAGACTAAAAAATGTTCTTTAATTAGACTATATTTGGAGCACAATTTTATATTGCATTTCAAAAGGTCTATGTGTTTATCACAGTGAGAACCTAATACCCATGACTTCTTTCCCACAATTTGGGGGTGGGGGGAATGCTGAAATAGTTTCTCTCTTTAAGAGTAAAAGAGTATTATCTGGGCCCCAAATGTTTATGCTACCATGTATATATCTCCAAGAAAGCTTCATCCTCATATCTTTTGAGATCCTAAAGACTCAGACTCTTTAGTTAAATTCAAAGGGAAGAAGTGAGTCTGTGACAGAATAAGAAAGGAGAGTTGGAGGAAAGTTGAGACCTACTTAGAGCTATTGCCAGTATTGCTTTGAATAGACCAAAGAATTACAAGTTGTTACAATGAACTTTGAATCACACAAGTAATGTGAGCACCTCTGAAGAACTGGTTGCAGCAAACACGACTGGACATTACGAAAAGATTATTTAAAATGTTCGGTGCAAGATGAAACTGAAAATGTGCCAAAGTGTAGCAGGTGGAAAGAGCAGCCAATTACTGTTAATTATACTTAGGCAGGGGAAGGAGAAGAAGGCCCAAGAGTGAGGCTGGTTTGAAACAGCAAGGCACAGATTCCTGTACATTTCTGAATTTTTGCGGGAGGGTAAAATGGGTGATATGTGTCCAAGGGTGAGGGTGGAAATGCATGATTTTTATATTTTCATGCTTTTAAAAAAAAGAAATTGAATTTAAGAAGAAGAGCTGAAAATCTTACATTTTAAGTTAAGCTACACTAAATTAAAGGACTTTTTTTTATTATTACAACATTAAAATGAACCAAGTTTGAAATATTTTCTTCTATTAGTCAAGTGTAGCTGTAGATCACATTAACTTTATCATCTACTTTGCCTTATTCTGAAGCAGAATTAGAGAATTCCCTTCTCTTTTACCTTCCTAAAGATTTAATTTCAGTGTTCTTATGCAACACCAACTAAGATCAGTAACCTTTTTCTGTTAGTATTTTTCCATAAGATTGATAGGTAAAAATAAGAAACAAAGTATAATATAAGAAGTGAAATGCAAAAGAAAATATAATTTTAAAATCTCATTTCAAATATTTGGTATATATTGTATATATATTTTATGTGGTCCTACTAACATTCTTCAAAAAACTTAGTCTGTACGTGATATAGAAATATCTGAGAAATTAAAAAATTCTTAATAGATTCTACATTGAAGGTCATGAATTTCAGAAAAGAATAAAGTCATTATAACTAAATCAAATAAATCAAAATCAATATTAGGGGATAAATACATTTTTACATTTAGGTATTCATTATGTCAAGCCCTCAAATCACATATTCATCTTAGTGGAAAGTTTTACATAATGAGAAATGAAGTTTCTATGTATCTGGAGTTGATAAAATACAATTTCATATATTATGCCTCAAAGCTGGAGTGTCTTTGATGCCATAGGCATTTTTAGATGAACTTATTAAATCTATTTTGATAACTATTTGCTATATATGCAGATTATAAAATATAGTTATGTCATAGCTATGTTGTAAAGATGACTTGCACATAATAGAGAATTACACAAATTTTCATATGGAAATTCAAATAGCAGGAAATTGAATAAAATCAAGCCCCACCATGATTGACACAGACATTAAGCATTTCTCTTTTTCCTCTTCTACTACCTATGATATCATCCAGACTGCATTTACTTAACTAACCTCACGTTGACATCTTCTGGGTGTCTATCTCCAACTTAAATCTCTCCCCTGAACTTCAGCCTTATATATACCACCTCAACTCAGGTTCTCTCAGTTTGAACTCAGTACCACCCCCTCTGCAGAGGGCAGCCTTCCCTGTCTCACCTAGTGCTTGAACCAGAGCCCACAAGTCCCCACACTTACCAGTCTCCAAACCCTGAGATACTACGTACCTCCCCTTTATCTCAAGTCTGTTCATTTTCCTCCTGCCTCCTTACCATTACTGTCATTACTGTCACTGTCATTACTATCATTATGGAAACAGCCCTCAAACAATTTTCCAGCTTTTGAATTGTTAATTTATAGTCTCAAGAGGATTCAATCACTGTTACAGCTACAAAAAAGAACAAGCTAAATCATTTAAGCTTATAAATTTAAATGTAACACACCAATAGAAAAAAAATGCACCTTGTAATTTTCAGATTTTCAAGTGTTTAAAAAGGAGCAAGACATTTTAAAGGATGTAGTCATACCGGTATTTATAGAGGCAAATAATTTTGATAAGCCTCATGTATACTTAACTTTTTATATCTTTGTTTTTTTAGGGTTCTCCCTCTTTTTTTTCTTTAAGATTTATTTTATTGTTTTTGACTGAGACAGACAGAGAGAGAGAGAGAGAGACAGAGAGAGACAGAGAGAGACAGAGAGAGACAGAGAGAGACAGAGAGAAGGGGAAAGGCCCAGAGCAGTCTCCATAGTTGAACTTCATCAGTTTTTTGACATGGTTTTGTTCCACACAGGTGGGCGGGGGCTGTGCAGGGTAGGAACTGGGCTGGGGGCCTCCAACATTGGAGCCATGCCCCCTTGAGCCAGGGGCCGAACCAGTGGGGCACGAACCAAATTGGGGGTGTACTGCATGGGAACAAAACCCCAGTTCAGCATATGGGTCCGCATGGGCCAGGACTTGATCCTTGGTCCCCAGGGCTGCAGAGTGAGCACTTAACCAGCTGAGTCATCCTGGCTTCCCCTCTCCCTCTTGAGTCAATTTTAATCATATATTTTCCTACAAAATTATATATATCATGAAGATCTGTACATTTTACGATAGATTTTTGTGTTTACTATTTCTTTAAAGTCTTTCCCCCCAATTTTTGTTTCTCTGGCGATAGTCTATTAGGTTATTTACTTTTTGTCTTCTTTTTGTGATTAAATTTGGCAACAATTTATGTATTTTATTGGGCTTTACAAAGAAACAACTCTTGGATTTATACATTCATTTTACGTTTTAATTTCTGTTTTTCATTTCATTAATTTTGCTTTTTTCTTAACTTATGAATTCCTTCCTCTTATTTTTTTTATAGTAAATAATTATGCTTTTGTTATTTCTATATCTTTATTTGGATGCTTAGTTAATTTTTGTTAATTCTTCTTCAATAGTAAAAGCATTTAAAGTTTTGAATTTTCCTGAGTGCCACTTCAGTCACTTCCCATATATTTTGATGTGTGTTGTTATTAATATTGTTATTATTAAATAGTCTATGATTAGAGTTTTGATTTATTCTTGGAGATGGAATTTACTTAGGAGAAGCTTCTCTTAGTTTCTCTGTTATTTAATATTTATCCTCTTGTATAGATTTCAAATTTTATTGTATATTGTTCAGATATCGCCCTATAGAAAGAAAAGAGTTTTTACTTTTTGGAGTTCAGTTTTCTTGGTTAAAATAGGATTAATTTCTGAAAATATTTCATGGCCTTTGAAATTATTATTTGATATATCAAGTGGTATGAACTAATTGATGTCTTGAAGCCCTAACCCACAATGTGATGGTGTTTGGAGACGGGGCTTTGGGAGATAGTTAGGTTTGGATGAGGTTCTGAAGGTAGAGCCCTTATGATGGGATTAGTGCCCTTACAAGAAGAGACACCGTTACTCTCATCCAGGAACTGAATTGGCTGGCACCTTGATCTTGACTTCCTCGCCTCCAAAACTGAGAAAATAAATTTCTGTTGTGCCACCTCGTATATGGCATTTTATTATGGCAACAACAGAAGGTGGTGAGCGCCATAACCTTACCAAACTAATTACTTTTATTTTTGTGTATCCTTTCCAACTGTTGCTCATATATGTCCATACTGTGCATTATGATTGTTTTACATGGTGAAGAGCACAGTTTTAACTGGAAGCTCAGAACGTGCTTAGGGCCAAGAAAGAAATGGCTTTTGTTTATCTGGTAACCCAAGAGTGTGGAAGAAATAGTTCAGCTCCGGAATAGGGAGGTCATGTGTCAGTAATGGTTACTTAAAAATTTAATGACAGGACAAGACCACCCAGAATAAAATAATGAAAACTTGAAGGCAATTGCATACTGCTTAAAACTAAATGCATACCTGTGCACTTGAACTTATCTTGCTATGTAGTTTGTACACTAGAATTCTCTAGCACTAGGAGAAGATGAGTAATTTCTAGTTGTCTATTACATGTGCCAACTGTGTCATACAAGTTGATGGAAGAGCAAGTTTACCAGAAATATAGGAGAAAAAGTGTGTTAATCTCAGGGGCCATCACAAAGCAGCTCAAATTAAATACGACAATAATGAATGTAGTTTTGTGTCTAAAAGTTTACCACAAAATCTCTAAGGACTTAGCTTAATTTACATCTATTACTAATTAATTATTCAACTAATACATCCAGTAAACACTTCCTACATGCCAGCACTCTGCTAGGCATTGGAGAAATAGAGTGGAATATAATATGTTCTCTTTCCTCCAGAATTGGCCATAGAGTAGGAACACAATGACATTACTATGTGGTCATGTATGAAAGCAAAGAATTATAGTACAGTGTGGTCCGGTTTGCACAGAGTATCTGAGGCCACACAGCTAGCCAGTTTTAGGGACAATAAAGACTAGAACTTGGATTTCTTGATTCTGAGCTAACTGTTATTTTTACTACAACAATACTGCCTGCCACAAAAATTTTTATGTAAACAAATAAAACTAAATGTAATTTCAAATTAAGAATTGTAGATTTATTTCGAAATCACCAAACCTGGACGCAGCTGGATCAACACTTCTCCTGGTGTCACCTGGGTATTAATTTCATTTTCACTTGGTATTACATGCACAGATGGGTATTCTATTGAATCATTCGAGCAGCCTTTGCTTATTAAATTGGAAATAATATCACAACGTTCACTCCTTGATCCACCTGAAATGAAATCCTGTTTAAAAGAAGGAAAATCACTGACGTTTTTAGAGCATATTATCTCAATCATAACCAAAGAAAACCACATAACAAATATTGGAAAGAAGCCATGTTCTAATATTGCCCAAATTATGCAACTACTCAAAATAGCTGCATATTTCCAACAGAATTGCTGGCAAATACCTTCAAGAAAGCTTTAATTTCTAAATCTTATTTAAAAGGAAGAAAATGAATATTAACGGGGAGATTTAAATCAAGTACTTTAAATATTGTTAACTGATCACTGTAAAATTATGCCAACTTAATTCTTTCTAAATATTTTACTTTGGGAAGACGGCTCCAAAAGAAAATTTAGCCAAAACAGACCACTCAGTGGTTCCAAATGTAAGCCTCAGTTTTCAAAGATTTCAACTGGTATGTTTATTATATATTATTGTGTTTGGAATATGAGAGCAATTCCTCAGAAGTCGCATGCATAATTAGGTACAGAAAATTCATAAAAGCATGAATTGGAAATAAACACTTCTTAAATCCGCCAACATCCTAGACACACAACAGCCTGTAAATAATTCAGTGAAACAAGGAAGCCGCTCATGAGGAGGCTTGAAGATATAAGATAGCAACTCAAATCCTCCAGATTTTGCAACTTAATCTGTAACTTTTATTGCTGTACAACTAGTTAAGTTGGTTATACAATAAACTTGGAATTGATTGAGCAAACTTAACATTTATCTTGATTGAGAAAAAAAAATGATATTTTTATTCTTCCTGTAATCATTCAGGTATTTTCCTAAGAATAGGAAATATATTAAAAAGTATAGAAGTATGTTTTATTATATATAATGTTAGCCTGAATTATTCGAGGCTTGATATTTGTTCAGTCATCTCTATGTCAGTGGCTGTTTTGATCTGGTACTCAGTGATTACTCCTTTAGTTCAGCTGATTCAGAGATTTGGGTTTCCAGTCAATTAACCATTAATGAAATAAGCCAACTGAATACTTTCTCAGAGACAGGTTTGTTAGGTGCTGAGGATACAGAATTGAACAAAATCATTGATGAGTCAGGAGACGATTGATGAATTCAGCCATTAAGCAAGTAAATGTAATTATCATGGGTATTAAATTTAGGGGGAGCACAATGTCATAGGGTTGTGGAGTAAGGAGATTATCAAGTATAATACTAGTTGAGATCACTAATTATGAACAGGGACATCCTGGCACTGATGAGTAATCAGATGGGGTGGTGGTAGGCTTAAAAGGATTTTAATTTAATTTCTACCTCAACTTAGAACAAGTATTGTAAAGCTAGTATCAGTGGGACAACTATAACCCATGGCCTGTTCTCATTGGCTTGTGTGCTAAGAAATGCTTTTTACATTTTAATAATTCTTTAAGATAGTAAAAAAAGAAGACTGTACAATAAAGACAGTATGTGGCCCACAAAACTTAAAAAAAATTTTTTTCTCTGTGACCCTTTACAGTTCTGATCCTGACTTACAGTATGGATTATACTTATAATATAAATATAATTAAAATACAGCAGAGCATATTTCCTTTTCAGTCAAGATTTCCAAGTGTTGTTTGGTAAATGACTTCATGGAAACAGCAAAATTCAGTTTGCTTTGCTGTTCACCATACACCTAGATTTTATCCTGAAGTTTAAAATGTACAAAGCCTTAATTTATTGTATCCAAATGGATTCTATCTGTTGATAAAACTTAGAGGAACTGAATGTGAGATTTGGTTTATAAACAAGTTGAGTTCCTCAGAGAAAGTCAGCGTATATTACTATCATATGTATAGCTTTGTTTCAAAAAGCCTCAGGCTTTACGGGGGGATCCCACCTGTCCCATAGCCTGGGAGTATTGAGGATGCATAAGGCTTAGCTGTGCTCGTTCATGCCTCACATGACAGGACACAGACCAAGGGCCACATATGTTTTACAGATGTAAAAACCCAAGGTTTCAAATCAGGAAAGAAATAAAGTACAACGACTCTTGAGTTTTCTTTTTAGCGAGGGCTTTTGTTATTTGTATATACCGAATGGAAAAGAAGGGAGTGTGGTAAATTCACTGTACCTATACATCAAGCTCTGCCATTTGACCTTTAAATGTCAAAGCTTTTGCTGAAATCAGCAAACCAGTCTCAATTATTTTGCAATGTCTGAATCAGCATGACTGTTTTTACTCCACTTCTACACCTGACACGAATACAATACTATGTACTGACTATAATTTCAGTATTTGAAGAATGTGAAAAGGGGTTGGGTCGTTAGTATTTTTAAATAGGATCATCAGTTTCCAGTTGAACAAAAGTATGAAGGATCAGAGAGTGAACTACAGAGACTTCCGGAGGGAAAATACCACAACAAAAGGGAGGAGACTGTGTAAACACCCCCAGGCAGAAAGAAGTATGTCTGGTGTGGGCAAGGAACAATAAGCAGGCCAAGGTAGAGGCCAGAAATAATAGGAATAAAGTAGCTAACTTCTGTTAAAAAAAACGCACAAAAACTAAGCTAGAAAAATATTGCCAATTTGACAATTAGGTCTGAGAAGAGAAGAAAAGACCATGGCATCAAAAGATAGAATGGAATGCTGCCCCTACCCACTGTGGCCAACTTTCTATTTTGTATAAAAGAAAATAATTTGAAGTCACACACTTTTAGTTTTTGGTGTTTGATGTCATTTTAATTTCTTCTAATTCTTATGTTTTACTTTTTCTACAAGAAATACTCAAGCAAACTCATACTTCAATTGTCCACATCTAAAACTTATTGGGAGTGAGCAGCAGAGGTTGAAGTTACCTTGGTTGACTTTTCTTTAGTTGTCATTTTCACCCATTTAATGTAATAATCAGGGGAGCTAAATGAGAAAAACGTTTTCTCTTACCCATTTCTGAGTCCTTCTGACTTTTGAATTTGGCAATCAGCCCCAAAATGAAAGAATTCTATCATCTTCCTTTTGACAGTGAATACTTTTGTATCATATTTTAGTGTAATTATGCTCCAACGCTGCCCTCTAAACTTATTGCTATGCAGTCACAACCTGCATCTGACCTATTGAGTAGGAGAGGAAGGGCAACTTGTCAAGTTTTTATATATACGTCAAAAAGGAACATGGGGCATTAAACTAGGTAATATTGAATCTTAACCTATAAATTAGATAAGACTTTGTCTAAAATATTTTTTCAGTTACTTTTATGTAGCATGGAGAGAAAGAGAAGGCAAAATATGTAGAATGGCAGATTAAAATGGTACACAATAGTGTAGGCAAATTGAGTACACCCTGTGTCAGTTTTCTAGTGACCTTTCACTTCTTACCAGCTTTGAAAATGACACAAAATAGACTTAATTTTTATTGTTTATTTCTTCTAGTCATGAACAAAGAAAAACTGCATCTTCCTTTCTTGTTCCTCCACCCTTGCTGGTTGAGAAATAAAAGACATCAGTTATATACATATCTAAATGGTAGATGATCTTGCAAAATTAACCATTACATTCTTTCTCTCAATGTCAGGTCAGCCTGTAGGGAGCAGACAGCTCTTTCTCTTAATGATGTAGCCTAGTGGCTGAGTCCTCACAATGGTTGCTTCCTCTGAGGTTGTGTTCTTAATATAGGGAATTCTCTGAGTTTCCTAAGCCTGAATGAATTGCTACAGAGTCTCACCAAAGTTCTTGAGGTCACAACTCCCATTTCTTAAGTAATGCGTATGTGCCGAATGCTTCCCACACACTGTTTCACTTAATCTTTTCAACACTGTGTCATAGGTACAGTTCTTATTTCCATTTTAGAACTAGCAAAAACAGTTTCAGAGTGGATTAGGTTAACGTGTCCACGTTTACGCAGTTAGAAACCAATGGAACAGGGATTTGAATCCAAGTCGATTTCATTTGAAAGCCTGCTTCATAAGCACATAAATTAGACCACCCTGCACTACACAGAATATTTTGGGACATCAAAAGTCAAGTCATTCCTGGATATTTTCTGAGATCCCCTGATGAAGATTTGACCAACAGCAGATACACATTTAACTTCTCTGCTCTGGCAGCCACCACACCTTTCATTTATTTTTGGCTTACCTCCTTCCATTCAACCAGCCATTTCTCCGAATACTCAAAATCCCTCCTCCCACGGCAATACTGACATCGCAGCTCCTATAGCTGTGACTCTCCAGAAGTTCTGTGCCAGCAGAGGTGTGAGATGGAGAAGGGGTGCCTCTGGAACCTGACATTCTATATGACTGGCATATTGCATTTAGCTGACACTGAGTTTCAAAACTATCTTTTGAAAGTTCCTCTAAACTACACTCACTAAAGTTCTCAGCATCTGATACACAAACTTCCCGACTCTAAGGATGTTCCTTAATGATGCAATAAAAATCTAAAATGGGGTGTGGATTAGGGTCAGGAAATATCAAGCCATGAAACATTCATGACAGAGAAAAACCTGCAGTAAACTCTAATCTCAAGGTTATAGAGATGAGGAAAGGGAGGCTCAGAGAATAGAGTGAATTCTGTCTTGTCATTTGGCTCATAGGAGGTGGAAGCAAAGAGATTGGTCCCAGTAACTCTGGAATTGTCCTACCTATAACATTGGTTGACTCCACGTGTTCTTGTGAAGCACTGCTTAGTTTTGAGTGACATCCGATTTTCTCATTAACAAA
>PVKE010031893.1:0-18786 GCA_004027555.1 Craseonycteris thonglongyai
TATCACGGTGAGTTTAGTTAACATCCTCACATGGTTACAATAGGAGGATTTCTTTTGGGGGGGGGTTACTGAGATTTTGAGAAATGTGATGCTTTTCTTTATTCTTTTCTGTATTGCCTGAAATTTTTGGTATTTTTTTTTCCTGAACGCTTTATCCATTATATCTATATCTTCTTTCTTCCAAATGAGAATTCTGGTTATTAAGAACACAGCAGATGATAGAATTAGAATAGCCTATATTTGCTCACTTACTTTATCCCCAAACTGTCTCAGAATAGCCATACAAACGCTACTAAATATTATTCCTCAAAACACTTAAGAACATTTTCGCATTTATTCTCCCCATTCTGCGCCCTCATTTTGTAATAGTTATGTTATACCTACATTACGACTATATGGTCATAGAGCCGTTCCATACCACACTCTATTCCTTTGAACAGCGATTATATCTTAACTGAAAAACACCATATTTTGCATTCTTCCCACCCCAGGTTCTCCCGTGTGGAGCTAATTCTCAAGTAAAGTCCTGTGAACAATATGCCCGGGGTCCTGAATATTCATAATGGTCTGTCTGTTGATCAGCCTGCCTGGTCAGTTTTGAGGGTTCACAGGGGCTGAACCGGTCCGGCTCCTTCAGTTTTTACTGCAAACCCATGTGCTGCTGCCATGGGAGGTGACAGACAGTGTCCCAGGTACGGATTGGCTAGCCAGGCTGTCCAGGGAATGACTATCATGGGATTCTTCTGTTCTACAATGCGTACATGCCCTGTGTCCTCTGCTTTCTCCTGCACAGATGTTAACACCATGCAGTCTTCATGTATTGGGGGACTTGGGGGTGGGGCTTATCTAGTCACCTGTTTTTACTGCCTGTGTGCTGGTGGGTTTTGGGGTTAGCCATCTCATTGTTCTGTTTGTCTTTATTTGGAGATTCAGAGAAATTTCAAAAACTATGCTGCAGTTACCTTTTTCATGGCTCATTCCGTTCTGTTTGTACAACAAATGTGTTTATCTGGGGATGGGAAGCTATGGTATCTTGGGAAACAAAGATAAGTCTGGCTTCATTGTGTTGGGTGGATTTGAAGGCATTCAACGGGTAATGACCAGCTGTGCCATTGTTAAAATATTGAAACCCTTCCATTCCAACTAGTAAGCAGCCAGTGTTCCAGCCTTCCCTAAATGCCCCCGAGGGAAACAGGAATAAGAGTGACACAGGAGGGTCCTTCAGGAGCCTGTTCTAAACCGGGGGCTGAAGGGTCAGTCTGCATGCTGTGCTGCTGAGTAAGCATTTCTGCATTACCCACACGTAGACACTAACAGATTCGATGATATGAGATGCGGGAGGTGAAAGACACGAGAGGAGTGTGCACCTACTGATCAGACATTGGTGAACAGTTCCACCAACACTTTGTAAGCACTTCCTGTGTTCCAGGCACTACGTAAAGCTGAGCGGGTACAAAGACAGGAAGACAGAGCTCTTGCCTTCGAAGAGCCTGCAAGGTAGTGCCTGGCTCCAGGGCCGCATCCACGGAGAGTGAGCCAGTTAGGCCACGCTGGGTGGCAGGGCTCTGTCACTGAGCAGAAATAAGAGGAGGAAGAAATGTGCAAACATAGGGATGCTGGGATAGATAGCTCAGGGGTTGTGTGCTTGTCTCACAATTGCAAGGTCTGGGATTCGAGTCCAGGCCCTGGCCCGTGCTACCCCATAGGCTGAACTGTGGCGCAACTGGTAACCCCCCAGATGGAGGGGAAGTTTCTCGCCTCCCATGCGAGAGGCCCCCGGTGTGGTTCCCGCCCTGCACAGCCCCACATCCACCTGTGTGGAACAAAACCATGTCACAGTTAATGATGTACAACTATGGGGACTACTCTGGGCCCTCCCCCTTCTCTCTCTCACTCTCTCTCTCTCTCATCTATTCTCAAAATAATAATAATAATCTTCATCTTTTTTGCTCTTCAATAGAAAGCCATCCTACCAGCACCATTCAAAATATTGTCCCTCCCAGGAGAGGGGAGACTGTCCCCTGATGCTTGAGGGGTCTGGGCCCATCCCTCCTCACGATTACGAGCTGCCTCCACTATCCTCTGTTCATTCTTTCTCGAGGCTCTGCTGTCTTCTGAGTGGCTGGAACCTACCTTCTTACCCCCTCGTCGGCCTCTGGCCACAGAGACTGGAGCAAACAGTCCAGCTCTAGGTGCCAGGCTGTCCTCTAATTTCCTCAAAGACCAAGCACGGGACCCACCACACCCCAAGCTGCTGGCTGTCCCATACCAATGACCCCCAAATGCACGGTCCCTCAAGGTGCTTCCTGAGAAGTCTCTGGTTTGCAAGGTTTTGAGACGATTTCCCATCAGAATCATTTTGCACTTCGATCCAGCAGTTGAGGGGTAAGCAAGTCAGGGCGATGCTTATGGTCCCCAGACACTGCATGTCACTGCAGTCATTTCAGCTATGGGCAGCCAGACGGGCACACACAGTTGGTGTTTGCTTCTTCCTGGTGGAAGGGCCTGGTTTCCCCACGCCCATGCTCATTAATCAGTACCCAGAGACAGCTGGCTGAGAGCGGGGTTTGTTTTTTGTTTTTTTTTAAATGGTGTTTGAATGTCATTTTATGTTCCTGCAATGTCAGTTGGACAGCCACGGAAATGTCCCCTCCGCTTCCTCAGAGGTTGTTTGGAGCGGAAATAAGCCACCACCGCGGCTGGCTGAGCACTAAATAGCGTTACATGTCCCATGAGTAGTTCCGAGGAGGGAAATGTGCAGACTGCTACGGGTATGTCTGCTGGCATGATCTCGAGCTTCAGCCACGAAGCCGCTGTGATCAGAAAGACCAGAGCCAGCCCTGGCCTCCGGGAGGGAGGGAGCTGGAACTCACCAGAAGGGGAAGAAAGAGCAACAGTGAAAGGGATCCTATTCATCAGCCAGGCGGCCTGAGGGGCAGGGGAAGGCAAGAGCAATGGCATTTTTAACTGGGTTCATTTTGTGTGAGGCCTGCTGAGCGAAAAGCAGTGAATCGGGACGTATTAGAAACCACAGCTAAAACCTTAAGGGAAAAAAAAAAAAGATACCGTGATGGAAGGAGGATGGGAGAGAACGCAACCGGACAGAAGCAGGCTACAAAACCACATGCACGGGATTGTCACGTTTTTGAAAACTATGAGAGAGGAACAGAAAGGGAGAGAGAAAACATGTCTGAGTGAGTGTCATGGCTCTTAAGACTGATTTTGCAATAGAATATCCTAGATTTTTATTTATTTATTTATTTATTTTAATATAGCTCCATTGCCTCTCCCCTCAAAGTTCTTATTTGTTAGATCTGTTCTGGGGCCCCGATGTCTGTATATTTAAAAGCTTCCCAGGTGATTCTGATCACTGTCAGCATTGAGAATCACTAGTGTCTGGTGGGTGGGGGTGGAGCAGGAGGCGGGGGACAGGGAAGACCACACATAGCATCATAACTATGTCTGAGTTCACTTTTTCCCTGTGGTATTTTTTCCCTATATATTTTTTACATATTATTCTATGAACATGCATGTCATCTACCATCAAAAAAGAATAAAGTTACTTCTAAAAGTTATGACTGAGCTTAATAGGAAAAATTATCCCAATATCATAATGACTAACATGAAGGCATAAATGTTATGAGAGCCAGACCCCGTTTTATCATTACTGTCATTTGGTCCTTGCAGTGACTCTGTGATGCAGGCACTGGTATGGTGGCCGTTTTGCAGAGGAGGGAAGTAGAGGTTGGGAATGCTCTAGCTCAGACGAGAGTGACAGGCGCAGGGACTGTTCATTGAGAGCCTGGGGCTTATGTGCACCAGCTACTTTGCTCCAGTGACCAGGATGCTCCACTTCAACTTGGAAGCAACACTGTGTAGTCCAGACACCCATCCAGGCACCAATAGCTCCAGCCAATTACATCATCACACGCCCTCTGGTCCCGAGCCTGACCTGTTCTCCAGAGCTCATGGGAAGTTCCCTCTCGCATCTCCATCCCTGTGCTAGTCTGTCCTGAGGCTTCCAAGCCTTTGCTACTCCCCCAAAGGGAAGAATTCCAACTCCATGCAAGCTAGAGAGAAGGAAAAAGAAAAAAAGTTCAGCACCCCAGGGTACTTACTGGCTGGCTATTAAGACCTATCACAAGAATGCTTTTTAGAAGTCCTTAATTAAAGGTCTTCAATTAAAATCCTTTATTATAATCCTAATTGTTTTTGTTTTTTTGTTTTTGTTTTTAATTGAAGTGGAGAATGAAGGTCTATGGTGCCCCAGGTCATTACACACAAGGATAAGAGGTTATGCAGCAGAGGTGTCCAAACTGTTGGCTTCCCTGGGCCACATTGGAAGAGTTGCCATGCACCACACATAAAACACACTCACACTAATGATAGCTGATGAGCTAAAAAGAAGAGTCGCAAAAACATCTCAAAGTTTTAAGGAAGTTATAACTTTGTGTTGGGCCACATTCAAAGTGGTCATGGGCTGCATGTGGCCCATGGGCCATGGGTTAGACAAGCTTCTCCTACAAGGTTTTCCCCTGGGGAAGAGGACAGAGGGCTAGATTATTTCCCAATCATCAAGGGACTTCCTGAAATAGAATAGCAGGTGCCTCTCCCACTCGAACTACAGGTCTTGGCTCATCCAAAAGTGGTTTGTAGATTGTACAGACTTTAAAAATTGAACAGGTGCTAATTCAATTCATTCTGTTTCGTGGTAAGCTTGCCCGATAACATACAGCATGCTCAGTTAGAGTTGAATTTCAGATAACCACCAATATTTCAGTAAAGGATGTCCCAAATGTTGCATGAAATGTAGTTATAGCCCCAAATGATTCATTGCTTGTCTGAAATTTAAATTTAACTGGGAACCCTGTATTTTTGTTTGCTGAGCAGGGTGGTCCTATTTCACAGGAAATGTGATTTTATTTTCTCCTTGGTGGCTGACTTGCCTTATCATTGTGCCACCAGCTCAATGATTTGAAGAAATAGCAACCAGAAAATTGATCCTAGCCCATCCTTTTGTGCCAAATACCCACAGGGCCAACTGCCTCTTCTTTTCTTAAGATTTATTTTATTATTTGAGAGAAGATGAGAGAGAGAGAGCCCAGAACAGTCTCCATAGTTGTACATCATTAATTATGACACAGTATCATTCCACACAGGTGGATGTGGGGCCACGCGGGGCGGGCACCAAACCGGTAGCCTCCCGCATGGGAGACAAGAACCTTCACTGCCATCCCGGTTACCAGTTGCATATCTGTTCAGCATGTGGGTTTACATGGGCCTGGGCTGGGAATCGAACCCTGGACCTTGTGACTGCAAGACAAATGTTCAACTGCTGACCTATCCTGGCTTCCTCAGGGCCAACTCCTTTGGTAGAATCAATATATAGCACATATTCCAAATGCACACAAGCATTCCCATACACTCACATACCTTCAAACACTCTCATGCACACACTTTCACACATACCTAAGTGAATGCACACACGTACGCAGGGAACAAAAGGACTTCACTTTCTCTAACATCCTAAAATTTAAATCCCTCACTCTGTGTGCAGACTTTCATGGCTTTCTCAAAACATAGTTTTCGTTTGGGGGTTATTTCTTGTCTAGTAAAGAAGGAAGTCTCAATTCCAGCTTGCTTTGTATGCCTAGTTACACTGACCCCCGCGTTCCACGGCGAAGGCTGGCAATAAGGCCTTAGCTCTTGTGTTGCAGAACATCTGAATTTTTCTTCTCTTGAAATTGCATTAAACTGCCTCTTTCAGTATGAAGGGGGTGACCATTGTCTTAGGATTAGATAATGAATGCAATTTAATACCAAGGGAAAATATAGCACTGTGGATGGAAAACTTGGCTCATACAATAAAAACAAAACACTTATTTATTGTGTATAAAATGAGAAGAAAAATTTTAGCATATTCTTGAGAAGCAGTACAACATAATGGTTAAATGAATCATCCCTGGAGCCAGGCTACCTGAATCACTAGCTGGCTAAGGTACTTAACCTTGTAAAGTAGAAATGGTGACAGTATGTACCTCATGGGATTGTCATGAGAATTAAGTAAATAACTAACAGATGTATGAATTAGCATATGGCAATTAGTATTTACTATTATAATTATCTCTTAATTGCCAAACCCAGGAGGCAGCCACTTTATACATATACTCTCCTTCAGTTGCCAAAATAAGCCTGTGAGATAATATGTGGATATGAGGCTCAGAGAGGTTAAGAGACTTACCCAAGGTCACACAGCTAGCACACAGCACAACCGAAAATTAAGTATGACTGACGTCAGTATAGAGCCGCTGTCCCCTTGATTACCCCATGTTAAGACTATAACAGGTGGAAAGCACACAGGCGGCAGAAGGGTAGCTCTTCAGGGAGGGCACAGAATTCCCTAGGTGGTCATTCTCTCTTGTGTTGCAGAACATTTGAATTTTTCTTTCCTTGCCATTGCATTAACCTGACTCTTTTAGTATAGCCTGGGTGACAGTGTGGGGAGGGGCTTGGAGTGGTTCCTTGGTCAAAAGCACTATACCTTTTGTGTAGGTCACCCAAATGCTTGCTGACCAAGTAAGGACCTTACTTACCGTGACCTCTCCCACCAAACCCTCAGGAGGCCGCAGCCCTGACCCTGGGCTCTCTGCCTGACTCTCCATCCTGCACAAAATAGAAGGTAGGGCCAAGCCACCAGCTCAGACAGCAGCCCCAGGACTCCATGCCCTCCTCGTCTCTATTTACATACTGCCTATGAAGCAGCTCTGGCATCGACAGTCTCCCAACAGCTCAAGTGTTGCCTGTAGATGCCCAGGATGAACATTGAACACCCAGAGGACTGAACGTTCCAACGTGAGGCCCCTCAATGTTTGTGGTGTCTTCTCCTAAGAGAATCCAGGTAGATCTAATGAGAGCTGTGTGATTCTCCAGAGTTATATTAGCAAGCATATCAATAAGGCCAGACTGCCTATTGTGGGGCCCAAGGATGCGCATTCTATTCACATCAAGAGGACGGTGTCCCCGCCTCTGTCTTTCCTGACACTTGGAATCTGTCATGATTATATTCTGAACACTCAACAGGCACAAATTTCTAGTTCATCCTTTAAATACATACAGACCTACCATAGTTTGCCATCCATTTTTATTTTTATTTATTTATTTATTTTTTCATAATCCATCCATTTTTAGATGCTCCATTTCATATAACGCTAAGAAAAAAATGATGTTGTCAATTAAGTTAAAACAAGCCCTCAATTATAAGCTGTGTCCTGATCAGAAGTGTTGAGTTGTAGAACATTGTGCATCTTAAAATTAGTTGTGTGTGTGTGTGTGTGTGTGTGTGTGTGTGTAGTGAGAAAGAGAAAAGATGTAGTTAAAAACCCTTATGTAAGTGGTTTATAGCAGCTTTAATATTTAATCTTTTCACCGTTCCCAAGATTCAGGAAAATAACTAGGATGTTGTTTAGAAAAATCTACCTGGGGAATTTTAATCGAACTTTTAAAATGATCAACAGGAGAAAGCCATTTCCATTTCAGACTCTAGGGAGCACGCGCCGAGGTCTCTAACATGAGAGTGAATCACGCCGTTGCTCTTTGGCTACGCTTTTTGCAAAGGGCCAAGCCAGGGTCCATGTCACTGCCTCAAGTAATGTGGCAAAAGGGCCGTCATGCTGAGATCCCAAGTTCACCCATGACGTGCTCACTCTGACAGCCTCCTCTCATCCTTTCCCATCAGTGGGGATTTTCGGGGCTTGCCACTTGCAGAGTGAGTGGGCAGAACGAGATTGCTTTCGAAGCACCCTTTCTGCTTGCCCGTTCAGCTCCATACTGACGTCACTTTGATTTTAAAACTATAGGCACCGGCTGGCAACCATTCAACGAGCCCATTCCAACAAGGGAGTCAACGTTTTCTGAGCACTTACTACATGCCGGGCATCATGGTACCTGCCCTCCATGCCGTGTCTCGTTAAGTCCTCGAAGCAGCTATGGGACGTAGATGAGTAACCGATTTTACAGGTGCAGGAGCTGCAAACAAATGCCAAGCGTGGGGTTGTTTGTCTTTTGTCACAGATTTATTGAGATATAATTCCCACACCCCACAGCTCACCCCTTCAAGGCACAGAATTCAACGGCATTTAGTGGAACCATCACCACAATCAATTTTAGAAGCTTTGGTCACCCCCTCCCTCCCCATAGGAGCCCCCCACCCTTAGACCACGATGTGTTCTTTCCAAGCAGAGTCTTGAACCCAAGTCGTTCCGACTGCGCTATTACGCGAGGGCCACCCAGAAAGTCTCCAGCCTTGTAACCGTTGTCATTATATGGACAGCAGCTGGATTTTTTTCCAGGCAGCCCTTGCATACAACACTGCTTAGTGATGGGTGTCTTGAAGGACATCGATCAAAAAGGACCCTAATCCCCGCTCAGGTACAAGAGAGAAGACCTACATTCGAAACCACAGCAGACAATGGATGGCCACAGGCAATTCACATTCCGAATCAGACAGAGCGGGACGGAGGGGCAAGAGGACGGGCTGTCCTTGCTTCCCAGGTGTCCTGCTCTTCTCCGCCTGCGTGTGGACCTTTAGAAGCCGGCCAGCCACCCACACACTCTTGCAAACTGTGTGTGTAGCTCATGGAGCAGCCGGACAGCAGAGAAGGTGAGAAGGCAGGTCGCGGTCCCTGCTCTCTGGGACCGAAAAGGAAGCAGTTTGTGGCTTTGTGTCTGCACCCAGCCTTGACTGACAGAACATTCCTCATGTCGTCTCCAAGCCCCAGTGGGGGGCTCCCCGCTCCTGGGCCCCGGCTGGAGGTTTCGGGCTCTCCTTGAGCTCAAACTGCTGCTGATCTTCTCACCGTGAGTGCCAGCCTCCTTGACCTTGAATGTGGACAGGCCTAGGAATGGGTGACACCCACAGAGGATATCCCCCATTTGTTGTGCGTCATCCTCTTCTCCTTCGCCTGCTCTAAACCCCAGAGGACTGGTTGCTAGGATCGCCTCACCCAGGCTCCCTGGCCCTCAGGTGAAGCCCAGGGAGTTGCCCGCAGAAGATGGGGCAGGAGGATAGAGGGTCTGGGGTCTTTCATCTCTGGCCCCTCTCTCTCTCTTTGGGTCCATGTGCGGGGCTCGTAGCAGCTTCCTTCTGTTGCTGGCTTCTGGATGTCTTGCTATCCCTTTCCATTTCCCTTAATCCATCCCAGACTTTTGGAAATGATTTCTCCATTAATTTCTTTCCCGTTGAATTCTTCTGAGTGAGCCATCTGTTTCTGCTAGGACCCGATGGCTACATAGCCTCCAAAGATTCGTGCCAAGGGGAAGCCGGGATGGCTCAGCGAGTTAAGCGCTTGCTTTGCAGCCCTGGGGATTGAGGATCAAGTCCCAGGCCTGGCCTGTGTGGACCCATATGCTGAACTGGGCTGTGCTTCCCATGCGGGAAGCCCCCAGTTCAGTTCTCGCCTCCCAGTTTGGCCCCTGGCTCAAGGGGGTGTGCTTCCAATGCTGGAGGCCCCCAGCCCAGTTCCCACCCTGTGCAACCCTCACCCACCTGTGTGGAATGAAACCATGTCAAAAACTGATGACGTACAACTATGGAGACGGCTCTGGGCCCTCCCCCTTCTCCCTGTCTCTGTCAAAAACAATAAAATAAATCTTAAAAAAGAAAAAAAAAGATTCACGCCAAATGAAGGAGGCAGAACTTACTATCCACCTACCCCAATATCTGCTTTCCTTCCCACTTAACAAGAAAACTTTATTTTTATCTGGGCATGTTTTCAGCTAAAGACTTTACTGTTAGCTGGGCAACCCATATAAAGATCTAGTCCCTCCATCCCAGCCTCCTTTGCAATTGGCTACAGCCAAGCAACCTAGTCCTGTCCAGTAAGATATAAGCAGAAGTAAAGTGTAACAGCTTCTGGGAAACCTTAACAGATAGCTAGCTCCTGTCGTTTGGCTTTTTCTTCTGTATTCCTTCTGTTGTACCACCTGGAACATGACTATGATGGCTGGCACTTCAGCAGCTGCTTCAGAACATGAGAGTGGAGGCTACAGCTTAGGGATGGTGGGATGGACGGTCAAAGGAGCTTGGGGCCCCGCCTTCCACACCAGCCTGGCCTGCCCCCTTCGGATCCCTTTTTATCAGCTTTTCCTGCTTCCGTCACTATGATCTGTGTCTGTCTGTAATACACAATCCTAACTAAAACCGAGGAGTTACATTGGAAGAGAAGTGTGGTTTAGTGGAAAGACTGCTAGACCCAGGGGCAGAAGATTGAAGCTCACATTCTGGCTCTTCTCCTGAGAGCTCTGGGACCTTGAACAGATCACCCCAGTCTTCCTGGGACTTAATTCCCTACCCACGGTGTTGGGGAAATGCTATCCGTCTCACATAATCATTGAGAAGATGAAATAGCATGTGCTTTGGTGTCTAGCACACAGCAAGCCCACACTTTCAGTTGAGGTTACACTCCCACTTGAAATCCTGCCTCCTCCACTCATTCACTGTGTGCCTCTTTCAGAAAGTCACTTGACCTCTCTGAGCCTCACTTCTCTCATCTTTTAAAGTGCTTGATAATAATACATGCTTCATGGGATTCAGAAGATCAAATTAGAGAATGTATGTCATGCTCTTACTTAGTAGCTGGCATCTAGTAAACACTCATTACACAAGTAACTACTGTGTTATGGTTCTTATTTTTTAATCATTACTCTCGAATCACTTGTACATCATCTCACGATGATTGTTTTCAATTTGTCTTGTGATTTCCTATTCCCACGACACAGGCAATGTTCATATACCCCAATAGCCTTCACAATTCCCAGCCCTGTGCCAGACCCAAGTGCTCCATCAAGCAGTCAACAAATCACCTGGGATAATTTAGCTAAAGAGGTCTACTCCCGAGTGGGGATAGGTCTGTTTTTAGACACAGCTAGATTTACCAAAGAATGACACAGGGTCGGGTGAGGGACGAGGTGGGAAGCTGACAAGAGTTCACAGTGAGTCGGGCATCTTCTGAGTCAATGTCCTTTGCTGCAACATCAGAATCCATTCTGGCTGGTTTAAGCAGAAATAGATACGTGGAAGGAACCAAAAAGTTCACGGAATGGTAGGGAAGACCAGAGAAGCAGGTTTGAATGCTACTCAGCCAGCAACGATGCAGCCAGGAAAAATGGCCTACCTCAACCTGGGATTGTTGGGTTTTGTTTTAGTTTTTTAAGATTAATTTTATTGTTTGAGAGAAGGCGAGAGAGAGAGAGAGAGAAAGAGAGAGAGAGACAGACAGACAGACAGACAGACAGAGAGAGAGAGAGAGGCGGAGGGCCCAGAGCAGTCTCCATAGTTGCACACCATCAGCTGTGACATGGTCTCATTCTACAGGTGGACGTGGGGCCATGCGGGGTGGGAACTGAACCGGGGACCTCCCAAGTGGGAAGTGAGAACCTTTGCTGCTGAGCCATCCCAGCGGTTACCAGTCGCGACACAGTTCAGCCTATAGGGTTGCGTGGGCCGGGGCCGGGATTCGAACCCCAGAACTTTCTCCTTGTGGAGCAGGGGCCAGGGAAAGCCTGCCTGGTAGCGCCATGATCGCTTTTCAGACCCCCGTTATCTGCGTGAGGCTCAGCGGCCGTCCTGCCACGTCATTTCCCCAGATGCGTCAGGAGCTTTCTCATTCAGTCCCTTCACTCACTTCTGCCGGCTCAAGCTGCTGTCTGTCATCTGAAACCGGAAGCGGCCCAGCCCATGCACAGAAGGACAAACGGAAAGAAACGGCGTCTCAGGGCATGAGCTGATTTACAGGAGAGGCAGGAGCGGGCCCCCCACAGGAAAGGGCCTGGGGAGGCCGGCCCAGCACCCCGGAGTCAAGCCCCAGCAGTGTAGCAAGAGGGGCCGCCCACAGACAATGACGCCTCTGTGCCACCAAGACTCCCTCCTGAGGAAGCTCAGCTTTCGGGCCAAGTGACAAGGGCCCACAGGGCAGCGCCCTCTCCCTCTGCTATGAGGGCTGTAACCCAGCTCTGGCACATTCCCCTGAAACACGTGACAGCGCAGGCCTACCGACCCGGCTGTTCGGGGACCACTCAGATGTTTGTGTCTCAGTCCTCAGTGTAATCCCCACGACACCTGTAGCACGGATGGTGGAAATGCCTCGTTCTCTAACGGCTCAGTGGACGACAGATGTCACTGGTGGGAGGTGGCCAGGGCACGGGAAGAAGACATTCATGAGCGCCCCTTGGTAACTGTCGTGGGCAGACTTGTTTGCTGTATACCCCTCAGGGACTCCCCCAAATAACTGAATGACACTTGAATGGAGAGACTCAAGGCCCTGAAACACGAAGATGTGCAATCTATTCAGCAAAATGTAGGTTGTCACCATTAATGTGCCTGCATTTCAACCCACAGGCCAGAACCATATGAACAAGTCCAGGTTCATAGCATTCGATTGATGCATTAAATATAAATAGTAAAAGGACAATGACAACAATTATGTTCAATGTAAACATTAAAAGCTGCAATTGAAAGACAAAAGGTGCCGAATGCATACGGAAACAAAACCCTTACACATACTGCCTGCAAGAGCCTTCCTTCAGATGGAAAGACACACACAGACGGGAAGTAAAGAGTTGGAAAGGGGTATTTCATGAAAATGGAAACAAACAACAACAAAAGCTGGGATAGCAATACTTATATCAGCGAAAATAGACTTTAAAACCAAGGCTGTAACAAGAGACAAAGAAGGACCCAATAATCCCTCTTCTGGGTATTTATTCAAAGAAACCCAAGATGCTTGTTCGAGGGGACATGTGCATCTGTAGGGTCGCTGCAGCGTTGTTTACAATGGCCGTGATGTGGAGGCAGCCTGGGTGTCCGTCCACGGAAGGACGGATAAAGAGGAGGTGGCACGTGTGTACAATGGAGTATTTCTCGGCTCTGGGCGGGAATGGGATCTAGCCATCTGCGGCAACACGGACGGGCCTGGAGGGTGTTGTGCTGAGTGTCAGAGACAAATGCAACGAGGTTTTGCTTATAAGCAGAATCTAAAGAACACAATAAACAAACAAACAAAACAGAAACAAACTCATAGATACAGAGAACATGTGGATCGCTGCCAGATGGGAGGAGGGCTGGGGAAGAGTGAAAAGGGGAAGCGATTAAAAAGCACAAATGGGCTGCTGCGCGGCACTCATGGGGATGCAGGATAGAGCGCGAGGAATCCGGTCAGTGATATTGTAATAACTACGTATGCGTCAGATGGGTACTCGGTTTATAGGGACGATCGATGGGGGAGGGCTGGGGGACAGGGTAAAAAGGGTAAAGGGATTAAGAAGTACAAACTGGTAGTTACAAAATAGTTATGGGGATATAAAGTAAGCACAGAAAATACAGTCAATACTATGGTAAGAACTATGGTGTCTGATGGGTACTAGACTAGTCAGGGAGAACACTTGTTAAATTAATATAAAACAATATTGAGTGTATAAATAGTGTGAAAATGGGGACGCCGGGATGGCTCAGTGGGTTAAGCGCTCACTTTGCAGCTCCGGGGACCAAGGATTGAATCCCGGCCCCGGCCCCGGCCCGTGTGGACCCATGTGCTGAACTGGGGAGCTCCCTCAGTTCAGTTCTCTCTCTGTCTCTGTATCTCTCACTCTCTCTCTCTGTCAAAAACTATAAAAAAAATAATAAAAAATAAAATAAATAAATAGTGTGAAAAATACAAAACGAGAAAAAAGATAATAAGGGCCCATCCTTATCCAACCCAAGAAAGCTGCTAGCCTTGCTTCCCCTCCCCCGGCAATAACCCTTTCAATTTTGTCTCTCCCCCACCCTGTCTCCACCTCACCCATCTCTTAAGTTCCTCCAGGGTGCTGCTAAAGAAGGGTTTTGAACAGTACCCTGAAGAACTTAAGAAAAGAGAAGCCATCTAAGTCAAAAAAGGTGAAGAAATCAATAGTAGACCTTCTCTAGCTATTCTGCTGGAACGCAGTAAGGAACCCAAAGCAAAGCCAGGGAGGGTTAGAGTTCACGTTCAAAGAGAAGTACATAGGTGTTCATTTTCAATAAACCAATGAGAGGAGACAGAATGAAGAGGAGCGGAGGGGAGGGTCAATGCTCAACAGATCAGTGACGCCAACACAAGCAGCTGAGCCCGCACGTGTGCAAATACGGGAGGTTCGGGTGTTGTTGGGCTGTGGTTGGGGTCAACAGTACACATCGAACTTGGGATTCTGACCTGAAACCTGACCGTCCTACTTTAAGCAGGTCACGGCATCGCTGCTTCTTCGAATGTGAAGTAGAGAATTACTGAAATCCTTAGAGGCCAAGCTGGGAGTAAGGAGGAAAATAAAATGCTGGGATCCAAGTGGTATGGGGGGACCTCCCCCCCAAAAAATTGGAATTACCTTCTGCAGGGCAGGCCCCTTGTAGGACAGGCTTCCCGGGCTGGGTGAGGGTTCTAGGACCAGCTGGTGTGGTTGTGAGAGGCTGCATTCAGCTTCAGTGAATTCTTTTTGGAGACCCTTTCAACACATTTGCCCATTTCAAGACAGGTGATTGGCATGACAACACACCTGCCCCCACCGCGCTGAGTGTTTAGTCGTTTTTGACCAAAAACAGCATGACCACTTCTCCCATGCCCCACCCTCCCTAGTCACCTGATCTCACCCTAAGCAACTTCTTTTGTTTCCATAGATGAGAAAAGTTTTCAAAGGGAAACGTTTTGCTGATGTGGAAGAGGTGACACAAAAACACGGCAGAAGCACTGAAAGGCATCAGCATTGACGAGTTCAAAAAGTGTTCTGAGCTGTGGAAAAAGCACCTTGATGGGTGTATTGCACCCAATGGACAGGACTGTGAAGGTGACTGAAGTGTAAATGTGGAAGCATAAATACACAATTTTTCATGAAGAAATTATGGCTATTTTGGGGTCCCCACTCGTATTGCCTTGGAGAACAGTCATAATGGAGGAAGGGAAGGACTATTCCACAGTTGCTGCTGAGGAACTCTGAAGAGTAAGATCAATTCACATCAGCATGGAAGTGCTTTCATTCAGCCTTGACCACAACCTCCTGGCTAAGGAGAAACATGGGCAGAGATTTCGATGGAAAACTAGAGGCTGGCCAGGAATAGAGCCCCCTGGGCTTTGGACCTCAAAGGACAATCTCTGTGGTCAAGGGCATCAGGAGCAGATGCTTAGCTACTGTGTATTATCAATCCCCCTCTCCCCCTCAACAAATAACTGGCCGAATTTGTTAAGCATGGATTGTTATAAGCATAATGGTCAGGTACATAGAGAAAACATAAAATTATCACATTTACTGAGTACTTTCTGTGTCCTGCAGAGTTCCAAAGACTTCACATGGATTCTATCAGCTAATCTTCACGATATCCCTTTATGATCAGTACTATTATCTCCCTTTTCTAGTTCAGAAACAGAGGCACAGAGACTTTTTTTTTGACAGAGACAGAGAGAAGGGGGAGGGCCCAGAGCCGTCTCCATGGTTGTACGTCATCGGTTTACCACATGGTTTCATTCCACACTGGTGGGCCGGGGCCATGCAGGGTGGGAACCAGGCTGGGGGCCTCCCACATGGGAAGCTCACCCCAGTTCAGCATGTGGGTCCACACGGGCCGGGGCCGGGATTTGATCCTCAGTCCCTGGGGCTGCAAAGCAAGTGCTCAACCCACTGAACCATCCCAGCTTCCCCTAGAGATTTACATCACTTGTCCAAGGTCAAACAGTTTTGAAATGGCAGAACTGACATTAATCTTGTCAGGCCTCAAAGCTCTTCACTTGATGCTGCTTCATGAAACAGCAGAGAATTAAAGTCCACACTGTGGTCACTTCTCTCATCAGTGCCCTGTTCATCTCTCCAGGGGAGTTACTCCATCTGCAATGCTGCGTGTTCTGCTTTCTTTCTTGTCTCTTTAACTAAAGAGCCAGCACCTTGACCAGAGAAGCCACGTCTACTTTATCTGCCAGGACCTGGTGCCTGGTACAATACCCGGCGCCTTGTAGGTATTGGATAAATATGCACTGGACGAATTAACGAGCAAATGATATGCCTACAGGAGAAATCAAGGCAGCACGGTTTCTGTGCAATGAAAGTGGTTCTCTCCCGATTCAAAGTCAAAACAAAGAACCCCCCCCTTACTGTCATGCCGCATAGATATATACAGGCTGCAAGACGTCGTGGTAAGAGGACAGGCAGTAGGGCTTTGGAGGAGCCAGTCTTGGGCATGAAGGCTGCCTCTTTAATTTATTAGCTTAGCAATCACTTAGCTTCCAGGAGAGCCAATCCTCATCGATAGAACAGGTTCAATATGACCTATATGACACCCTATGCCGTGCACTACCTAGCAAGGCAATGCCTACTACCATGCCTGGCACGCGGCTGCCTGGTGCATACATAGATGTCTGCTCCCTTCTCTCATCCAGAGCTGCGGTCTGCACTCTGCCTGCCTCCACCACGCAGGCAGAAGCTGCCAACTTCCAACGTCTGGGTTTGAGACCACAGAGGTCAGCCCTCGCCTTCCTTTTGCAGGCGCTGTTACTAGTTTCATCCATTATTTTTGCTCTTGCCCCTCCTCCTCTAAGGAGTTTGCAGACTCCAGCTGGGACACATAAAGCATTTTTATTTGACGGAGGTGGAAGCCAAGACACAATGTGAGAGCCGAGATTTCTTCCAGAAATGTCCATTTTTCTTCCTTCTCCACCCCCCATCCCAATGTTTGAATGGCTCCCCTGGAAACGGGGTGAAAGCAGTAGGAGCCAGGGATCCCTGCACGGCCCACAGAGAACTCTCAGCAGAGGCCGGCTGGGGGGCAGGTTTGCAGCCGTCATACCTTCCGGAACCTTTCTCATTCTGAAACAATTGCCAAGCACCCAGCGCACCCAGCCTGTGGCTTTAGCCTGGAGTGAGTGACATGCTTCTTGGGACTTAGGCCTACCCCCTTCGAGAAAAGGCTCATGCCGGATGATGTGTACCTCTGGCCTCATACTCTATTTTTAGCCTCTGAGTGAGTGATGAATCAGGTTGTCACGTGACAGGGCGCTTAAGGACCTATTAGAGTGAAATTATGTTCTGGCGCCTTAGATATCCCGTGCGTTTCTAAAGAACAGAGCCAGAATGCATTATCCCTGCCCAGTGTTCACTCACACCCATTTCAACCTAAATTTAAAAAGAGGGCTCATCATATATCACAAAGCGGAATACAACTCTGAGATTAACTAAGGTTTCCTCCAATTTTAATCAAGCCCCATACACTCAGACGGCTCATTCTAAAAGCCGGAGATAGAAATGATTTCTCCTGACTGTGATCATTATGCTGTGAGCTCAGATACCGCCGGCAGAAACAATACTCTCAATCATTCACATATACGTGGGGCCATGAGGAACAAAAGCAAGACGTCATGCGTACCCATGTGGACTTAGTTTAATGAGGAGATAGACGTTAAACACATAACCATATAAGTAAACGGTTTGAGTGCTGACGTTGTTCTTAGGTCTCTGATTCTGTCTCTTTCTCCATCTGCCTCAGCTCTACTGCCTTCTGTTCGGCTTCCTCTTCCAGCATCTCCTAAGTGACTATGTGGCCACTTGCAGCTCCTGTCTACTGTGGCTAATGGATGATGGCTCAGAGAACGATGGTCACCTAGAGCCTCAGCCAAGTCCCAGAGAGGATGCTGATTGGCCTGGTCAGGTCACGTGCTCCGTCCAGTACTGGCATCAAGACCTGAGGAAGAAGCACCTGATTGGCCAGCTCAGGTCACGTGCCCTGTCTCAGGGTGGAGAAGGGCAGGGCAGAGTTAATCCTTCAGGTACCAGATGGCTAAGCTTGGTTCCTGTGGGGCAGATGAGAGTAGATTCCCAAAGGAAAGGATGATTGGCCAATGAATGCTTGTCCATCAAAGTTAACATCAGCGGGTTGATGTTTAATGTCGGTCACGTAAAAGGAGAAGAGAAGTAACCATCTAAGTTGTGCTTTATTTACATTCCTCTGACTTCTTTATGGGCCCAGGACTGAGTCATGCCAGCATGGTAGGAATAGACAGATCTTCAGAACCAGACAGACGCGGGCTCACTTCCTGCCTCCGTCTCTTCCTAGTGGCTCTGTGGCCCTGCACAAGTCATCTAACCCTCCCTCAGACAGCTCTTTCCCTTCTAGTATGGGGACCACCATTCCTACCAACAGCATTGTTGAAAAAATAAAACGAAATAATGTAAACAAAGAAGCACGGTGCTGGGAAAATTAGAGGGGCTTGATGGATGATGGATATTTAGAAAAAGTTAGAAAAACAACAATTTATGTTCCCATCTTCAGTGTATGAGGGTTCCCTTTTGTCCACAGCCTCACCAACACTTGTTATTATTTGTCTAGTGGATGATAGTCATTCTAAAAGGTGTGAGGTGGTATCTCATAATGGTTTTGATTTGCATCTCCCTAATATCAATAGCTAGTGAAGTTGAGCATTTTTTTCATATGTCTGTTGGCCATTTCTATGTCTTTTTGGGCAAAGTGGCCAAAACATAGAAACAACCAAAGTGTCCTTTAATAGATGACTGGAAGACTGAAAGAATCTGGAAAAATATGACCTCACTTATAGGTGGAATATAAAACTGAAAGTAACAAAGACACAGAGACCTATGGACACACTCAATAGCTTGGTGATTACCTGAGGGAACGGGGAGGAGGGGGGAAGGAGAGAGGGAGGGGAGGTGGGAGAGGTCACCAGCATTATGGACACACTCAATGGTTTGGTGTTTACCTGGAGAGGAGGGAGGAGGGGGGAG
>PVKE010031894.1:0-18786 GCA_004027555.1 Craseonycteris thonglongyai
ATAACAAGTGCTGGAGAGGCTGTGGACAAAAAGGAACCCTCATACACTGCTGGTGGGAATGGAAACTGGTACAACCACTATGGAAGGCTGTATGGAGAGTCCTCAAAAAATTACGAATGAAACTATCATATGACCCAGCAATCTCTAGACATTGTATCTACCCAAAAAGCCCTGAAAACCTTAATCTTTAAAGATGTTTGTACCCACACGTTTATCGCAGTACTGTTCACAGTGGTGAGAACATGGAAACAACCAATGGAATACTACTCAGCGATAAGAAATAACAAAATACTGTCATTTGTGACAACATGGATGGACCTAGAGACCATCTTATTAAGTAAAATAAGTCAGACTGAAAGAATCAGGAAACGTATGACCTCACTCATAGGTAGGATATAAAACTGAAAGTAACAAAGACACAGAGACTTATGGACACACTCAATTGCTGGATGATTGCCGGGGGGAAGGGGAGGAGGGGGGAGGGAGAGTGGGAGGGGTGGTGGGAGTAAGCATCAGCATTATGGACACACTCAATAGTTTGGTCTTTACCTGGGGAGTAGGGAGGATGGGGGAAGAAGAGTTGTGGGGCGAGGTGGGAGTGAACACCGGATATATGGTGATGGAAGTAGAGCTGATTCTGGGTGGTGGGCACATAATGTGATGCATGAGTGATGTGATATGGACTTGTACATCCGGAAACTATCTAATTTTTAACAATCAATGTCACCCCAATAAAGTTAACAATGAAAAAATATCATCAGATTCTAACGGAACCTCAAAATACCTCAAATCACCAAAGCAATCTTACGAAAAATGAATAAGGCTGGAGGCACCACACACCTCAACATCAGTCTATATTACAAAGCATCAATAATCAAAAGAGCTTGGTATTAGCACATAAACATACAGACCAAAGGAACAGATTTGAAAACCCAGAAAAAAACTCACAAATATACGGTCAGATAATTTTTGACAAAGGAGTAGAAAATAAAATATACAATGGAGAAAAGAAAGTATCTGCATTAAATGGTGCTGCGAAAATTGTAAAACCACTTGAAAAAGAATGAATCTCGACTGTGAACTGTCACCATATACCAAAATTAACTCAAAAGGAATCGAAGACCTCCACATAAAACCAGAACAATAAACTACACAGAAGAAAACATTTGTACTAAACTTATAGATCTTGGGTTCAGAGAGGACATTATAAAATTAATGTGTAATTGAAGGGAAATAAAAGCAAAAATACGTGAATGAGAATATATCAAACATAAAAGCTTGGAAAGCCAGATTGGCTCAGTGGGTTGAGAAATCGCATGGCAGTCTTGTGGACCAAGGATTGAATCCAGGCCTGGCTGGTTGGAACCTGTATGCAGAACTGGGGTGTGCTTTCCATGTGGGAGGCCCCCAGCACGGTCCTCACCCTGCATGGCCTCCACCTACCTGTGTGTAATGAAACCATATTTAAAACTGATTACACACAACAATAGAGACTGCTCTGGGAACTCCCTCTTCTCTCTCTCTCTCTCTCTCTCTCTCTCTCTCTCTCTCTCTCTCTCTCTCTCTTTCTGTCTGTCTCTCTTTATCAAAAACAATAAAATAAATCTTTTAAAATACTTAGAATCTTCTGCACAGCAAAGGAAACCATCAACAAAGTAAACAGGCAACTAATCAAATAGAAGAAAATACTTGCAAACTAAGACTCTAGTAAGCGTCTGATATCTAAAAAACATTAAAAAACACTTACATTTTAAACAAAACAAAAACAAACAAAAAAAAACAGAAAAACAAAAACAACCCCCCCCAAAAGAATTCAATTGAAAAGTGGGAAGGACTGGAACAGACACTTCTCCCAGGAAGACATAAAAATGGCCAACAGATACATGAAAAAATACTCAACTATGCTAGCAATTAGGGAAATGCCAATGAAATACCAGCTCACACATGTTAGAATGGCTATTATCAAAAATAAAGGAAATAACAAGTGCTGGAGAGGCTGTGGAGAAAAAGGAACCCTCATGTATTGCTGGTGAGAATGTAAGTTGGTACAACCACTATGGAGGGTAGCATCGAGATTTCTCAAAATATTAAAAATAGAATTACCATAAACCCAGAAATCTAACAAAAACAAAACAAAACAAAGAAACCTTGAAATCCTTAGTTTGAAATTATATATGTACCTCAATGTTCATAATAACACTGTTCATGGTGGCCAAGTCGTGAAAACACCCAAAGTGTCCTTTGATAAATGATTGGATAAAGACTTTGTGGTAAGTTTACACAAAGAGTTATTACTCAGTGATAAGAAAATATAAAATACAGGGATTAGTTACAACATGGATGGACCTTGAGATCATTATATTAAGAGAGAGACATCAGACTGAAAAATTTAAGAAATATACTAGAGATGTCATCGAGATGGTGGCATGAGAGGAGCTCTTGAAATCTCTCCTAGAAAGATAATAAATTAAACAACTACAATCCAACCAGAGAATCCCTAAGTAGTGCCCAACCTTGCCTGAGGGACCCAAGAGAATACCTAAAGCTGGAGAAACAGAGATGAATGAGAGAGAAAGAAAGGGAGCAGTGGGGAGACATGCCACAAAGTGCGACTTGGAGACCAACACAGAGGCTGACCCGAGTCCAGCAGAGAAGAGACTTATTGAGGTGGGAGCGTGAGGGTGCCAGTTCATGGTAAGCACTGAGAAAGAACTTAGAAATGGGGCATATAAAAATAAAAGAACAGAATACAGAAAAAAGGGGGAAGCCGGGATGGCTCAGTGGGTTGAGCACTCACTTTGTAGCGCCGGGGACCGAGGATCGAATCCCAGCCCCGGGCCGTGCAGAGCCATGTGCTGAACTGGTGAGTTCCTCCAGTTCAGTTTTCTCTCTGTCTCTGTCTCTGTATCTCTCTCTGTCAAAAAATTAATAAAATAAATAAATAAAACAATAAAAAAAGAATACAGAAAAAAAGAGTTAAACACCATCAAACTAACAAACCATCAAACCATCAAGTTAAACACCATCAAACCATAAACACCATCAAACTAAAATAATGAATGGGAAGAAAAAAGTAAAAAGCAATCAAAATACTACTACTACTACTACTACTACTACTACTAATAATAATAATAATAATAATAATAATAATAAAAGGGCTACCGGAAAACAAAATATAAAATGACTATGGGAAATCCTTATATATCAATCATCCTACATGTAAATGGACTGAATCCAAGAAAAAGACACAAATTAGCAAGTTGGACTAAAGTACAGAAACCAACCTTATGCTGTCTACAAGAAATACACCTCACCACCAAGAGAAAAACAGACTCAAGGTGAAAGGGTGGGAAAAAAACTTTCAGAAAATGGCACCCAGAGAAAAGCAGATGTAGGCATACTTACACCTGACAAAACAGACAGCAGGATCAAAAAGAAAATAAAAGACAAAAATGGACAATTGATAATGATAAAGGAAACAATACAACTGGATGATATTACACTTATTAATATATATGCCCCACAACCAAGAAGCACTAAAATTTATAAATCAACTACTAACAGATCCAAAAGGAGAAACTGACAAAAACACAATTATAGAAGGAGACAAACATCCCATTGACAGCCATGGACAATTCGTCCAAATAGAAAATAAATAAATAAATAAATATCAGCTTTAAATGATACATTGCGGGAACTGGACATAATTGACATTTATAGGACACTTCATTCTAGAACACAGGACTATACATTTTTTTATGGTGCACATGGAATGTTTTCAAGGATAGACAACATACTGGGACACAAAGCTAGCTTCAGCAAATTTAAGAAGATTGAAATCATACCATGTGTATTCTCCAATCATAAAGCTCTGAAATTGGAGATCAATTACAAAAAGAAAGCAGGGAAAACCGCATACACATGGAGACTAAACAACATGTTATTAAAAAATGACTGGATCAAAGAAGAAATAAAAGAAGAGATTAAAATATATATAGAAACGACTGACAATGAAAACACAACATACCAAAATTACTAGGATGCAGCAAAAGCAGTAATAAGAGGGAAATTTATATCACTACAGACCTTTCTCAAGAAACAAGAAAAATCACAAGTAAACAATCTAATATCACATCTTCAAGAACTAGAAAAAGAAGAACAAAAAGCACCCAAAGCCAACAGAAGAAAGAAAATCATAAAAATTAAAGCAGAACTAAATGAAATAGAGAATAAAAAAAAAACAATAGAAAAATTAATTCAACAAAGAGCTGGTTCTTTGAAAAAAATTAATAACATTGACATCTCCCTGGCTAGGCTTACCAAGGAAAAAAAAGGAAACACACAAATAATCCAAATTAGAAATGAAAGAGGGGAAATTATGAGTGATACCACAGAAATGCATGGGATCATACAAAAATAATATGAAGGACTATATGCCACCATATTTTGCAACCTAGAAGAAATTGGCATGTTTTTAGAAATATATTGTCTACGTAGACTGAATCAAGAAGAAGTGGATAAGGGGAAGCCGGGATGGCTCAGTGGGTTAAGTGCTCACTTTGCAGAGCCGGGGACCGAGGATCGAATCGCGGCCCCAGCCCGTGCGGACCCATATGCTGAACTGGGAGTTCCCCCAGTTCAGTTCTCTCTCTGTCTCTGTCTCTGTATCTCTCTCTGTCTAAATAAATAAATAAATAAAAATATATTAAAAAAAAAAAGAAGAAGTGGATAATAACCTAAACAAACCAATCTACAGTAAGGAAATTGAAACAATTATTCAAAACCTTCACAAAAGCAAGAGTCCAGGACCAGACAGTCTCACTAATGAGTTTTACCAGGCATTCAATGAGTTACTAACACCTATCTTTCTCAAACTTTTCCAAAAATTTGAAAAGGTAATACTTCCCAACTTATTCTATGAGACCAACATTGCCCTAAAACCAAACCTGGCCAGGATGTCACAAAAAAAGGAAACTATAGACCAATGTCTCTGATAAACACCAATACAAAAATCCTACACAAAATATTCTTAAATAGAATACAACAATGCATTAAAATGATTGTACATCACAGTCAAGTGGGATTCATCCCAGGGGCACAAGGGTGGTTCAACATAGGCAAACCGATCAATGTGATACACCACATAAACAAAGTGAAAGATAAACACCATATGATTATATCAATTGATGCAGAAAAAGCATTCCACAAGAAACATCCATTTATGATCAAAACACTCAATAAAATGGATATAGAAGGAACGTACCTCAACATAATAAAGGCCATATATGACAAACCCTCAGTGAATAACATCCTGAATGAGGAAAAACTGGAACCTTTTCTTCTAAAATCAGGAAAGAGGGGAAAGCCGGGACGGCTCAGCGGGTTGAGCGCTCGCTTTGAGGCCACGAGGACCGAGGATCGAATCCCGGCTCCGGCCCAGGCAGGACCCACGTGCTGAACTGGGGAGTTCCCACAGTTCGGTTTTCTAACTGTCTCTGTCTCTGTCTCTCTCTCTATCTGTCAAAAAGTAAAATAGAAATAACTATGCACTGAAGACAAAAAGATAATTTCTCTCTATAAATGTGAAAAGATAAAAAAAAAAATAAATAAAAATAAAAATAAAATCAGGAAAGAGACAGGGATGTCCCCTGTCACCACTGCTATTCAACATAGTGCTGGAAGTTCTAGCCAGAGCCATTAGACAGGGAAAAAAAAAACCCATAAAATACATCCAAATTGGAAACAAAGAAATTAAACTGTCATTTATTGAGGACATGATTCTTTATACAGAAAACCCTAAAGGCTCCACCAGAAAACTGTTAAAAATAATAAATGAATACAGTAAAGTTTCAGGATATAAAATCAATGTACAAAAATCCAAATTTTTATATACAAACAACAAAACTTCAGAAAAAAGAATGAGAAAAACAATACCATTTGCAATCAAAGCAAAAATAAAATACTTAGTAATAAACTTAACAAAAAACGTGAAGGACTTATACATGGAAAACTATAAGACATTATTAAAAGAAACTGAAGAAGATACAAAGAAATGGATGGGTATTCCATGTTCATGGATTGGAAGAATCAACATATTAAAATGGCCATGTTACAAAAAGCAATATACAGATTTAAAGCAATTCCCATCAAAATCCCACAGACATTCTTTCAAGAAATAGATTTAAAAAATTATCAGAATCATATGGAACCACAAAAAGTCTCAAATTGCCAAAGCAATCCTCAGGGAAAAAAATAAGGCTGGAGACATCACGCTCCCTGACTTCAGTCTATACTACAAAGCATCAATAATCAAAATAGCTTGGTATTGGCAGAGAAACAGACATATAGACCAATGGAATAGGATCAAAAACCCAGAAATAAACCCACACATTAATGGACAGATAATCTTTGACAAAGGTACAAGGAATATACACTGGGGAAAAGAAAGCCTCTTTAGTAAATAGTGCTGGAAAATTGGAAAACCACATGCAAAAGAATAAATCTGGACTGTGAAATGTCGCCATATACCAAAATTAACTCAAAGTGGATTAAGGAAGGCATTGGCACTAAACTTGTTATATTTGGGCTCAGAGAGCACTTTATGAACTTGACCCCAAAGGTAAGGGAAGTAAAAGCAAAAATAAATGAATGGGACTATATCCACCTAAAAAGCTTCTACACAGCAAAGGACATCATCAACAAAGTAAGAAGGAAACCAACCAAATGGGAGAAAATATTTTCAAATAAGAACTCACACAACTCAACCACAAAAAAATCAAATGATCCAATTAAAAAATGGGCAGAAGACCTAAACAGATACTTCTCTCCTGAAGACATACAAACAGCCAACTGATACATGAAAAAAATGCTCAACATTACTAACAATTAGGGAGGTGAAAATTAAAACCACAATCAGATGCCACCTCACACTTGTTAGAATGGCTGTAATCAACAAGACAAAGGATAAGAAGTGCTGGAGAGGCTGTGGACAAAAAGGAGCCTTCATATACTTCTGGTTGGAATGTAAATTGGTACAACCACTGTAGAAGGCAGTGTGTAGACTCCTCAAAAATCTTGGAATTGAATTTCCATATGACCCAGCAAACTCCTGGGTATCTACCCCCAAAAAACTGAAAACCTTAAACTGCAAAGATATATATACCCCAATGTTCATCGCAGCACTGTTCACAGTGGCCAAGTCATGGAATCAACCAAAATGTCCTCTGATAAATGACTGAATAAAGAAGTTGTGGTACATTTATACAAAGGCGTACTACTCAGCAATAAGAAAAGATGAAAAGCAGCAATTTGTGACAACATGTATGGACCTTAAAAACATCTTATTAAGCGAAGTAAGTCAGAATGAAAGAATCAAGAAACATATGACCTCACTTATAGGTGGAATATAAAACTGAAAAGAATAAAGAAACATAGACTCACAAGCACAATCAATAGTTAAGTGTTTACCTGAGAGTAAAGGGGGGATGAGGGTGGGAGAGATTGATGGTGTGGTGGGGGATTAGGGAGGGAGAATCAAACATATGGTGATGGAAAGTGAGCTGATTCTGGGTGGTGAGCACATAATGTGATGTATAGACAATGTCATGTAGAATTGTACACCTGAAAACAATGTAATTGATTTCAATCAATGTCACCCCAATAAAATTTAACAAGAAAAGTGGAAGTATGTGCAGCAATGTAAGGGAAAGGAGGCTGCTCCCTGTTCTTGCTTCTCTCTAGCTTACTTAACCCTTGTAAATTGGTGAACAATTTGTTCACAAATTTTGCTAATAGAGTTGTGTGTTACCATCTTGGATAATTTCTACATCTGCAGAGGCAAAGGTCAAATACTTAAGTTTTATTTATTTATTTATTTATTGTTAAATTTATTTGGGTGATATTGGTTAGTAACAGATAGTTTACAGATGTACAAATCTACATTACATCACCTATGTATTGCATTATGTGGTCACCACCCAGAATCATGATGGAAGGAGGGCTGACTTTGGATGGTTAGCACACAATGCAACACATGGATGATGTATTGTGGAATTGTACATCTGGAACCTATGTAATTTTTAGTAAACAATGTCACTCCATTAAATTTAACAATAAAAATATCCAGTAAGAAAAAAAAAGGGAAAATAAACATATTCATTTATTGGTGAAATACATAACTGAAAATAACAAAGAAATGGAAACTCATGGACAAAATCAATGGTTCAAGGGTTACCTCAAGGTAAGTGTCAGGGTGGTGGGCGATTATTGAGGGAACATCAAATCTATGGTGATAGAAAGAGAATTGACTTTGGGTGAAGAACACATAATACCATATATAGACCATATAATTTAGAATTTTACACCTGTAACCTATTTAATCTTTACCAACCAATATCAGTCCAAAACATTTAACAATTAATAAAAGATAATAAAAATAAAAATAAAAAAAATCAAGCTACAATAAAGAAATAACATTATCTTGCTGTCAGTATAAGTAACTTGATATGTTTATTACCCTGATGCAATCAGTGACAAGGTTTAATGAAAATAAATGTCATACTTTAAAGATTTAAGAATACTGGGATAGCTCAACAGATAGGACACTTGCCTTGCAACCTTCAGGTCCCTGGATCAAATCTCTGCCTGTGCAAAACTATATGCTGAACTGTAGCACAACTGGTAGCCACAAGATGGCTGTAAAGATTCTTGCCTGCCATATGGGAGGAACCTTGTTGGGTGTCCACACCATGCAGCCAGCCCCGAGCCACCTGTGTGGAATGAAACCATGCCACAATAAATGGTGTACAACTATGGAGGCTGCTCTGGAGGCTCCTCCCTTTTCTCTCTCTCTCTCTTTCTCTCTCTCTCTCTCTCTCTTCTTTCAAACAATAAAATAAATCTTTGAAAACTTAATAGTGATTATCAAATGATTTGCCATAGTAATATTTTTATTTGCACATCAACTCTCAAATAAATTTTATTTTATTATTATTTTTAATCTAACAGGTCTCTACTTCCTGTCTAATTCTTTTCTATTTTTTTAAATTTATTTTCTTGTTTTTCACAAAGACAGAGAGAGACAGAGAGAAGGGGGAGGGCCCAGAGCCGTCTCCATAGTTGTACATCATGAGTTTTCAACATGGTTTTATTATACACAGGTGGGTGTGGGTTGCGCAAGGTGGGAACTGGGCTGGGGGACACCGGCTTGGGAGGCATGCTCTCTCAAGCCAGGGGCTGAACCTGGGGGTGGGAACCAAAGTGGGGGCTTCTTGCATGAGAAACACACCTCAGTTCAGCGTATGGGTCTGCATGGACCGGAGCTGGGATTTGATCCTCAGTCCCCAAGGCTACAAAGCAAGGGCTTAAACCTCTGAGTCATCCCAGATTTTGCAAGATTTTTTTCTTTTGTGTTACCACATTTATTGGGGTGGCATTGGTTAGTAAAATTATATAGTTCAAGTGTACATTTTTACAATATATCACCTAAGTGTTACATTGTATGTTCACCACCCGGTATCAGTTCTTCTTCCACCACCATATATTTTAACTCCCCAACTCTCTCCTCCACCACACCATTTTCCCCTTATTCTCGAGTAACCATAAACTATGTACAGTGTTCATGAGATTTTACTTTTCATTTTTGTTATTTGTTTGTCTTGTTTCTTTGTTGTTTTCAGTTTTTATTTCACATATGAGTGAGGTCATATGGTTCTTGATCTTTTCTGGTTGACTTATTTCATGTAGCATGATGATATCAAGGTCCATCCATGATGTCACAAATAACAATATTTCATCTTTTCTTATGGCTTTGTAATATCTTACTGTGTATATGTACCACTGTTATATCATCCAAGCATCTATTGAAATATAGTTTGGTTTCTTCCATGTCTGGTTGCTATGAATAATGCTGCAATAAACATTGGGATACATACAGGGCCTGTCTGGAAAAAATATCCAGCCATAAATATTTATATTTTTCATATTATATGGCTAGATACTTTCATGACAGCCCTCATATCTTTTCAGACAGAAGTTTTTATATTATTTGAATAAATAATATGAAGAGAAATATCCAGTCAAATGCTAATTCTATTCTTAATTTTCTGAGGAAACTTCATACTGTCTTCCATAGTGGTTGTACCAATTTACATTCCCACCAAAAGTGTATGGGGATTCCTTTTTCTTCCCATTCTCTCGAACACTTATTATTATTTGTCTCATTCATAATAGTAATTCTAACAGGTGCCACGTGGTAACTCATTCTGGTTTTGATCTACATTTTTCTAACAGTTGGTGAAGTTGAATATTTTTTCTTATATCTGTTAGCCATTGGTATGACTTATTGAAAGAAGTGTTTGTTCATGTCTTTTACCAATTTTTTAATTGAATTGCTTGCTCTTTTTGTTGTTGATTACTAAGAGTTCTTTATTAGCTTCTTATATGTAGCATTATTTGCAAATATCTTCTCCCATTCTATTGGTTGCCTATTTATTTTATTAATGGTATCATTTGTTGCGCAGAAATTTAGTTTCATATAGTCCCATTCATTTATTTTTGCTTTACTTCTCTTGCCTTTGAGGTCAAATTCATAAATTCTTCCCTGAATCCAAGAGGCATGAACTTAATATTGATATTGTCTTCTATGCAATTTATTGTTTCAGGTCTTATGTGGAGATCTTTGATCCATTTTCAGTTACTGTCTTTTTATATATGGTGACAGATCACAGTTCAGATTTATTCTTTCGCATGTGGCTTTCTAATTTTACCAGCACCATTTATTGAAAAGCTTTCTTTTCTTCATTGTATTTTTTTGGCTCCATTGTCAAAAATTATCTGTCCATATATTTGTGGGTTTAATTTTTATTTTTCAATTCCATTTTATTGGTGTGTCTGTTTTTCTACCAATAGCATGCTGTTTTGATTATTGTTACTTTGTAGTGTAAATTAAAGTTAGGGAATGAGATGCCTCCAGCATTGTTTTATTTATTTATTTATTGTTTATTTTGTTTTATTTTTGTTTGCTTTTTTCCTAAAAAATTGTTTTAGCAATTTGGGGTCTTTTGTTATTGCATGCAAATCTGGTTTTGTTTTGATCTATTTTTTGAAATAATATCTTCGGATTTTGATGGGAATTACATTAAAATTTTATATTGCTTTGAGTTATATGACCATTTTAATTGTTTTGATTTTTCCTATTAATGAACACAGAATATTTTTTATATTTCTTAGTGTCATCATCAATTTCTTATAATAATGGTATATAATTTTCTTATAATAATGATTTTATAATTTTTTTATAATAATGGTTTATAAGTTCTTAACATTCTTTGTTAAGTTTATTTCTAGGTATTTTATTTTTTTGTGGTTGTGATTGCAAAAGGTGTTGTTCTCTTCATTTGTTTTTCTATACTTTCGTTGTTAGGATATTGAAATGTAATGGATTTTTTGGTATTGATTTTGTCTCCTGCAACATTATTGTACTCATTTATTGTTCTAGTAGTTTTTTGGTGGAGCTTTTAAAATTTTCTATGTAAAGAATCATGTTATCTGCAAAAAAAAGTGACAATTTTACTTTTTCATTCTCTATTTGAATGTCTTTTATTTCCTTCCCTTCCCTATTTGCTCTGGCTAGAACTTCCAATACTATGTTAAATAACAATGGTGACAGGGGACATCACTGTCTTGTGTCTGATTTTAGGTAATTAAGTTTGAGGTTTTCACCATTCCATATAATATTGGCTGAAGGTTGTACATATATAGACTTTTTTATGCTGAGGTATTTTTTTCCACATCTACTTTATTAAGTGTGATCATAAATAAATGCTGTATATCATCGAAGGTTTTTTCTGCAACAATTAATATAATCAAGAATTTGTCTTTTATTTTCTTTATGCAGTTTATAACATTGATCAATTTGCATATGTTGAACCATCCTTGTATCCCTGGAATTAATCTTACTTAACTGTGCTGTATAATCTTTTTAATATATTATTGTATTTTATTTGCTATTGTTTTGTTTAGCATTTTTACAACTGTATTCACCAGAAATATCGTAGTTTTATTTTTAAATGTTATTCTTACTGGGCTTTGATAGCAGCGTAATGTTGGCTGTGTAAAATGAGTTGGAAAGTATACCTCTTCTATATTTTTTTTGCAAGATTTTGAAGAGGACACATATTTAATTCTCATTGGAATTTGCTAGTGGGGTGTGCTGGTCCTGGTCTTTTGCTTATGAAGAGATTTTGGTTAATTATTTTTATTTTCTTACTTTTGATTGGTCTATTTAGTTTATTCTGTCCCCCTTGACTAATTCTAGGTAGGCTATATATTTCTATGAATTTGTTCACTTTTTCTAGGCCATTTAATTTTGTGGCATATATTTCTTCATAGTATTGTATTATCCTTTGTATTTCTGTGGTATTAGTCATAATTTCTCCTCTTTTATTTATTTTTATGGCTATTTGAGTCTTTTTCCCTTATACCTTAGTGAGCCCAGTAACGGGTTTCTCAATTTTATTATGTTTTTGAAGAACCAACTCTTTGTTGAATTGTTTCTATTGTTTCTTGTCCTCTATATCAATTAGTTTTGCTCCAATTTTTATAATTTTCATTTTTTTCTGCTGACTTCGGGTTTCATTTGTTCTTTCTCTTTTTAGTTTTTAAAGATTTTACTTTATTGATTTTGACAGAGAGACAGACAAAGACAGAGAGAGACAGAGAAAAGTGGAAGGGCACAGAGCAGTCTTTATAGTTGTATATCACTAGTTTTCAACATAGTTTTGTTCTGAACAGGTGGAAGGGGGCCATGCAGGATGGGGACCAGGCTGAGTGCCTCCTGCATGGGTTTCACCCCCACACACACAAATTGGGGGCTCAACCAGGGGCCTCCCACATGAGAAGCACACCCTAGTTCAGCATATGGGTCAACACAGGCCGGGGTCAGAACTCAATCTTTGGACCTTAGGGATGCAAATTGAGTGCTTAACCTGTTGAATCATCCAGGATTCCCGTTTTCTAGTTTTTTAAAGATGTAATGTTAGGTTTTTTATTTGGTATTTTTCTTTTCTTTTTTATTTTTTTAATAGGCATGTAATGATATACATTTCACTTTTCATACTGTAATTGCTGCATTCCAGTAATTTTGGTATATTGTATTTTCATTCTTATTTGTTTCTATGTAATATTTTATCTCTTCTTTTATTTTATCATTAACCTAGTTATATTTTAGTAACATGTTGCTTAATCTCCATGTATGTTTATTTTTTTGCTTTATTTTTGCTGTAATTCTTTAATTTTGAATCTTTGTGATCAGAGAATATATTGGTATGATTGCAATATATTTTAATTTGCTGATGCTAGTTTTGTGTTCTAGCATATGACTTATTCATGAGAATGTTCTGTGTGAACTAGGAAAGAAAATATAGGCATGTGTTGTAAGATGAAATGATTTGTACATGTCAATTATGTCCAATTGCTATAATGTATCATTTAAAGGTAATATTTCTTTTCTAATTTTGTTGCTGCATAGTCTGTCCATGGTGGTCAATATAGTCTTTAAGTTTTCTACTACAATTGTGTTTTTCTCACTTTCTTTGCTTAGTTTTCTTGATAACTGAGGTGTATGTCTCAGAGGTAGCATATGACGGGGTACTGTTTTTTCATCCAATTTGCTATTCTGTACCTTTTTATTAGTGAGTTCTGTTCATTTACATTAATGATGATGATTGATACATGAGGATTTCCTAAAGCCATTTTATCTTTTGTTTTCTGGTAGTTCGGTCTCTTGATTTTTTTCTTTGCTTATTTTTTATGTCAGTTATTTTAGTTTGGTGATGTTTTATAATTATTTCCTGTGTTTTCTTTCTTTTTTTTATAATGTATCCCAATTCTTAATTTCTTAGAGTGGTTGTCATTAAGTTTATGTAAAATAAACTTTCTTAAAAATCAGTAGTTTTATTCCTTAAACATGCTTCTTGCTGCCAATAAATTTTAAAATAGAATAATTATATATTTATTGGATAAAAACAATATCTGGGACATTCACGTCATCAGTAGATGGCATAAAATACTTGTTTCAGAGCTCCTGAAACATCACCAGAGAACTTGAAGCCAATTCAAAAGCCTGGTTAAAAAGGTACATGTCTACTTAGAATTATATGCTTAGATTGTGAAGTTTTAGTTTTACAATGAGATTAAGTTATAACAAGTAGTTTGGCTATATATGTAAAAAAAAACAAACATATTTAGCCTACTTTTTTAACATGAATATTTCTCATTTGAAAATAACGTCGGGGAAGCCGGGATGGTTCAGTGGGTTAGGCGCTCACTTTGCAGCCCTGGGGACTGAGGGTCAAATCCCAGCCCCGGCCCCTGAGGACCCATATGCTGAACTGGAGAGTGCCCCCAGTTCAGTTCTCTCTGGGGTGAGACCCTGGCCCAGTTCCTGCCCTGTGCAGCTCCGCCCACCTGTGGAATGAAACTATGTGGAAAAACCAATGATGTGCAACTATGGAGACTGTTCTGGGCCCTTCCCTTTCTCTTTGTCTCTGACTGTATCTTTCTCTCTCTCTGTCAAAAACAATAAATAAATTTTAAAAAAAAAGAATGTAACAATTTGTACCCATATATCTTGTATCATTAACTGTAGCCACTGCCAGGTGTTCTCTGTGTATTTCTGATCTGTAAAAAGTCTCTTGGTCCTGACTGAGGCTTCAGCTCTGTGGGTCCCCACCAGGAAACTGGTGTGGGGCATGGGCACAACTGCACGTGCATCTGGTTAGTTCAAAATAAAAAGTTTCACTAAAAAGTAAAAAAAAAAAAAAAGAGGTGAAATATATATATACAATCAAATATTGCCATAAAAAAAAGAATAAAATCTTACCATTTGTGGGAACAAGAATGGACCTAGAGGGTATTATGCGAACTGAAATTTTAGACAAAGACAAATATCATATGATTTTACTATATGTGGAATCCAATATACAAAATAAATCAACAAACAAAACAGAAAGAAGCTGATAGACTCAAAGAACAAACTGATTATTGCCATATGAGATGTGGGTTAGGAAGCTGGATGAAAGACATGAAGAGATTGAGAATTACAAATTGGTAGTTTAAAAAATAGTCATTGGGTTGGAAAGTATAGCATAGGAAATAGAATTAATCATATTTCAGTAACTATTAATGGTGTCAGGTGGTTACTAGATTTATCAGGGGGATCACTTTGTAAATTACATTAAGTATCTAACTACTTTGCTGGGCACATGAAACTGATATAAAATAATATTCAATGTCAACTGTAATTAAAAAAACAACAACAACTAGTACTACTGACTCTCAAGTGTGAATACAATTAAGTGACATGCATCACCAGTGTTGATAATGTAAAATGGTATAGCCAATTTAGAAGTAGGTCTGGTATTTTTTTCTACTCATTCACCTAAACTATCACCCATTAATTACACTTGTAGGTATTTTCAAAATAAATTAAAGAATATACATATACATAAACAATTGCACAAATTTTTTTCATAACATGTTTATTCATAATAGTTTAAATCTGGAAACTACCTAGTGCTCATCAATAGGATAATAGATAAACTGATTATGGTATTTACACTGTAAAATTGTACTCAGTGATGGAAAAAAAACCCATAGTTCTAGTAAAATAAGCCACATACAGGATATATAATACGTGATTCCATTTTTATGAAGTTCTAAAATAAAATTAATTCACATTTTAAACAGTTAAGAATAATTGTAGTCTTGGAGGTTGGGAGTAGAGATTTATGTACAACGAGAATGAGGAAAATTTCTGGTAATGACAATGTTTCATACCTTCAATGGAGTTAAAATTCTAAAGATGTACAAACTTGTTATACAAATATACACACAATATTTATTTGTTTAATTTATGAAAATTTAAAATAAAATAAAATATTAAAAAAATTGAACCCTGATACACATTCTAAAATATTTAGGGTGTAGTATACTTATGTCTATAATTTATTTAAAAATATTTCAAAGTAAAATGGATTAACAGATGGATAAGATTTGAAAAGATGGACAGATATGTGATAAACCATGTATATAGTAAATATTACTGGTGAAATCTAGGTGATGAATATGTGAGTATTCACTTTAAAAATTATTACACTTTACTGTGTATTTGAAAATTATAAATGTATTTCTTATTTTTATTATGACACATATGATGAAAATTTCAAAACACCATGAATGCTAAAAATCTGAGAATACTATGTATCTTATGAAATTAAAAAGTTTCATCCATGTTATTGGAAAAGGCAAGATTTCATTTTTGAAAGCTAAATAATATCCAATAGTCTATATATAGTACAATTCTTTATCTCTTCATTTGTCAATAAACTCTTAGGCTGTTTCCATGTTTTGGCTACTGGAAATGCTGCAATTAATATGAAAGCACAGGTATCTTTTTACGTCATGATTTCATTTCCTATTTGTATGTACCCAGGAGATGAGTTACTGGAACATTTGATAGTTCTATTTTTACCTTTTAAAGGAACCACCACACTGTTTTTTAATTGTGGCTGCACAAATTTACATTCCCAGCAACAGAAGAGAAGGTTTCCCTTTTCTCCACATTCTTGCCAATGCTTGTTATTTCTTGTATTTTTAATAATTGTAGTACTAGTAGATATAAACTGATTTCTACTTATGCTTTAAATTTACATTTACCTGATGATTTGTAATGTTCTGAATGTTTTCATATAACTGTTCCTAGAAGACACAATGATAAAAAAGAAAAACTGCATGAGCTCATTTACATGTGCAATGTAAAAACATTGAATATATTGCAACAGTACGTAGAATGGTGGTTACCAGGTGAGGTGAAGTGAGAAAAATTGGGAGATGTTTGTCAAAGGGTATAAAGTTGCAGTTATATAAAATGAATAGTCTGTAGATATAATGTATAACATGGTGGCTAAAATTAATAACACTGTATTGAATACTGGAACTTTGTTAAGAGTAGATTTCAGGAAATCTCACCACAAGCAAAAAATAACAACTATGTGGGGAGATGATATGTTGATTAGTTTGGCGGTGATAATTATGTTACTATTTATGTGCATATCAAATCATCATGCTGTTTACAGAAAATATACCTGGCTTTTATTTTTAAACATTTTAAAAATTAGAAAGGTTGATTGGATTATAAAAGGGAAAAATAAATGATCTCTATAACACACTACCATTAATACATTAAATATATACACACAGCAGTGCTAATATTTTAGAAAAGGGAAAATATATTCAAGGGAATATATGAGACATATTACCATGAGAGCCTATGGTGTGGGGGGGGGCGGGTTGGAATGAGATTAGGAATTATTAAGAAAAACAATTAAGAAAGTTGCCTTGTATAGATTAATGATGAGAGTTTGTCTTGAATACCTCTGCATTTAAATTTTCAGGAAAAAGAGAAGAACAAGAAAATTTACTGTGAGAGCAATATCCTGTTCTTTAAAAATGGCTATAAACATTTTATTTTATTTTCTAAAGCAAACTTTGAAAACTGGTTTAGGTTCAGAGTTTACAAATGTGTAGTCAAATATTAATGGTATAGCTCTAGTCATGTTATGGTTGTATCTTGTGTATTATTTTAAATCATATTAATATTTCAATTTAATTTCATTAATTATTTAAAAATATGCAATATAATCCTAACTCTAATTACAATTTCTAAAATATAGGAATAATTTGTTATTAATCTGGAAAAGAAAAAGTGGGGGATGAGAAATAGAAGAAGCATCCTAGACATAGATTGAAACAAGAACGTTTTGTTTTTGTTTTCAAGTTAAGTGTGAAAATTAGGACCAGGTTATTTAGTTTAGCAGTATTTTATATAAAATTGTATATAAAGACAAGGTGTTATGTTTCTGGTATTTTATATTTTTCTTTTTGTGTAGAGTATTAGCTAAGTGATTTAGTGTCTAGTACAATAAATAAGAGTATTCTCCTTCAGTATATAAAAATCTATAACTGAAATGTTAGTTTCTTTGACCTTCAGTTTGTGATGAGGATGATATAAAATAGATGTCTTAAAAGACCTGAGTAGTCACCAGCAGTAGACAATCATTTCCTCTTGGTAAATTAATGTGTGCTATGTGTTTGTTTGTTTTTTTGTTTGTTTGTTTTTAAAGATTTATTTATTGTTTTTGACTGAGAGAGAGATAGATAGATAAATACAGCATCAGAGACAGAGAGAAGGGGGAGGGCCCAGAACAGTCTTCATAGTTGCACATTATCGGTTTTTCTACATAGTTTTATTCCACAGATGGGCTTGGGGCTGCACATGGCAGGAACTGGGCTGGAGTCTCGCCCCAGTGAGAACTGAACTGGGGGCACTCCCAGTTCATCAAATGGGTCCACACAGGCCGGGGCCAGGACTCGATCCTTGGTCCTCTGGGCTGCAAAGTGAGCACCTAACCCACTGAGCCATCCCGGCTTCCCCATATTTTTGTTTTTGTTTTTTAGTTTTATTTTATTGTTTGAGAAAAGTTGAGAGAGAGAGAGAGAAAGAGAGAAGGGGGAGGGTCCAGAGAGTCTCCATATTTGTGCATCATTAATTGTGACATGGTTTTATTCCACACAAATGAATGTGGGACCACATAGAAACCAAACCAGGAGCCTCCTGCATGGGAGACAAGAACATTCACTGCCATCCCAACAGTTACCAGCTGTACCACAGTTCATCATAAGGGTTTACGTGGGCTGGGGTTCTGGGCCTCTCGATTGTGAGGCAAA
>PVKE010031895.1:0-18784 GCA_004027555.1 Craseonycteris thonglongyai
AATAAGACAACTCAATGAGACACAGAAAAGGATCTAACTAACTATTTCTCCAAACACGATATACAAATGGGTCAACGAGCCTATTTAAAGAGGTTCGGCATCATGAATTGACAGGGAAATGCAAATCAAAACCACAACCATATAAGGGCTGTCCGGAAAGTATCCAGCCCTGTACTATGAAAAAATAAATTAAAAAATAACAGAGGCATTTATGGCTGGATTGACACATTTCTTCAGGAGTAGTTTGATCAGGGTTTTTTTGACTCATTGATTAGATATGATGATATCTTGTTAACCTAAATTATTTTTCAAATATCCATTTCTTTTGAAAGCCTTTCAGAAGGTAGTCAAAGCTTTCAACTTTTCATATTGACTCTTGGGTTCTCAGAACTCTTCAGTCCTAGTCTTGATTTTGCATCTTTACAAATGAATACTTATCCATCCAAAAAGGTAGAGAAACTCTCTTTCACCTCCAAAACAGAAGTATCTCCCAAATAAAAAAGAAAGGAAAGGAACCTATTTGAAAGAAAGGTCAGATTCAGCTCGGATATTCACAAACTGAAAGTCCAAATCCTTATACTGATGCTCGGGAAATCTGATTTAATACTCCCTCACTTAGAATCACTGCATGGAGCATTTATTTTTTTTATTTTTCTTAAGCCCTCTGCGGACACTTAATCGTAGACAGTTGCCATACGATTTTATGACACGATAGATAAAGAAGGCTTGTTTCTTTACCAGCTCTACTGTTAAGGATCATATAAGATGCCAGCCAAAACCACCAGATGGGGAAAAAGCTATAAACCATCACTCCAAATTCATATACCGTAAGTGAGAAAATGTGCGTGACAGCTCGTGCCCAGTGTTGGCACATATTTGGCCGTCTGGGTTCATGCGTTCACTTCTGCACTCGGTTGAGGGTAGGAGCTGAAGCCAACCTTCCTCCTTCTGCAGAGCCATGAATGTGTCCCCTCCCAGGATTCACTGTTACACACGCTTGGCACCTCTGCATTCATGTCCCTACACACTTGACTCTGTCAATCATACCCACTGAATGCATTTCAGTACAATAATGTGCTCTCACCCATCACCCCTAACTCAAATATCAACCTTCAGTCTTCAAGAGACACGTCGCCCTAAGGTAAACTCAGAGAGAAAAAGGCTTGTTAAGAGTCGTATACGTATACGCTAAACTATAGGCATAAACCTTGACCTAGGTCACTAGCTGTCCTAGTCACATGGTTGGCAGGATGAGAGATCTGACTATTTCAGTTCACTCATAAAAATAAAATTTAAAAAAAAAAGGATAATAAAATGAATGTTTGGTGAGAGGAATGCTTTTATGGAGACTTGTGCAATTCGAACATTTTGGTGGTGGTTTCACGTCTGCTTTTACAACAGCGTTGTTAAATCCTTGGCTGGATGTTTTAAAAGGTCTGGGGAATTTAAAGGCAGAAAGTAGAGGCTTTGTAGTGCTGTCGGTTCAGAGAACCAGGCAGGCAGAGCTGATACTTTGGGTTTGGGTTTTGCCCGCTCAGGGCCCCTGGGTTTCGTTCTGTGGATACTCAGCTCTGTAATCTGCGGTGCCTTAAACACAGCACCCCGAAAGCAGCGCGAACTGGGGAGGGGCTGCGGGTTTGCTGAGGGAGGAGCTGAGCTAGTCGTGAGTCCTCCAAACCCTGTCAAGGTCATGTGCCGTCATAAATGAGCGACAAAGACTGTGTCTGTGAACGGAGTTGTCTGTGAAGAGAATAAAGCTCACCTCAGCGGCTTAAAGCCACCCTCCTGGTGGTTCAATGTCCAAACCAACTGGGCGCCCCGCGGAGGATCGTTCCTTTATAAATGAATTGCTCCAATGGCCACATCTCTGGTCCTGACTAGGACCTTCTGGACATCAGAAAAGAGGGACATCAGGGATGTTTTACTGCACCCCCTTCAGAAAAGGGGGAGCACAAATCCGTTCAGATACAAATATTCATGAGGAAGATTACCAAGTCCACACTGATACCATGCACTATGAATTCTCATGGTGCCGAACAGCAATACTGGGTAATAGAGACAAAGAAGGAAATAGAATAGGGTCCTTTAAAAAAAAAAAAAGATATTCTTGTTTATACTCTACATCAGGGATCCCCAGCCCCCAGGCCTGTTGGGGACTGGGCCACACAGCAGGAGGTGAACAGAGAGCAAGGGAGCGAAGCTTCATCTGTATTTACAGCCGCTCCCTGTTGCTTGCATGACCCCCTGAGCTCCGCCTCCTGTCACATCAGCTCTCGCTAGAAGTAGTGAAGACAGTTCTCATTTCAAGAGGTTTTGCAAACTGGCAGCATGTCAGCCAAAGCTTCCTGGGGTCGTCTTTGGGCCCACGCTGTGAAAGCTTGTCTGAGAATGAAGCCACCCCAGAGCAGGGCAAAGATAGGGTGTCCCACGAACGTCCCGGGTGCCCGGTTCCAATCTTCCCTGAAGCTGGACGCACCTCTACACTTCCATTTTACTGACCCAATCCATTCGCGGATGTGTGTTTACATGAGTTGGGTCTGGAGTTTCTCTTCAGCCCAGGACATCTCGGTTAATAGACACATAGAGACTAAGGTGACCTCTCCACCAAAATGAATCCCAAATACGCTTTCAGCTAAGAAGCAGAGCACTGATTTGCGTGCTGAAGACGCATCCACAAGACAGTCAAGTTCACCACTAGAGGGTTTGCTCTCTTAGCTTCTGGAGCTTTTGTGACCGAAAGGGCGAAACATCTGACTGATTTTTCAAAAGTACGAGTAGTACACGGCATCGGGACGGTTTGGCAAGGCACGTATGGCGGTATGAACCCAATTCCCAACAGAGTCGATGGTGCCCAGTAGTCATTGTCCCAATTTCATTGGCCCTCAGAAATTTCACAGGGGCCCCATCCTTTCAGAGTTAGAAGCATCAATCATCCATGCCGTCATGCAAGGTTCATTCACACGCTCAAAAGCATCTGGTCCTGACACTGTGAGCGCCTTCTAAGGATGACATGTAGTGGGAAGCTCTCCCACCCCCACTCTGGCAAGGGTAATCCCTAGAGTGAGTGGTAAAATAAAAATATAATAAGATGATACAGAGGTAGTCTAGAATATACAGCAGATATACTACATTAGGAAGGAGAATTGTAGAATGTTCAACTATCACAAAAGAAGAAAGAGAAAAGGGGGAAGAAAAACAAAGGGAGTAAACAGAAAACAAATCATAAAATAGTGTGCCTAGATGCAAACCTATCAGTGGTAACATTAAATGTGGGTCAGTAAATGTCCCCAAACACTGAGGACTGACTTGCTTCTTTTATGTTTTTCTTTGAGTAACAACAAAAACAAACTTAGGGGGTTTTGGAGTAGTTGTCTCTACACAGAAACCATTTGGGGGGGGGGTCCTGTTGGTAGATGTCTTCAATAGGAAAGCTTTAACTGTCCAGAAGAAGAAATAACTTTCATTTTAAGTATCAGATACTACAAGTGAGAACCAGAGAAAGAAAAATCCATGGACTTAAAAAAAAAAAAATGGGAGAAAAATCCATGGACTTGAGAAAAAATTGGGGGAGGAAAAAAATGAAAGCACTCTATTTTCATTAGTCAATCAAAATACAAAATCAGCCAAATGATTGTTTGAAATCATGTGTTCTTTCATTACACTTACTCATTAATTCAACCAGATACATCTTGTGTATGTGCGTATGTGTGTATACACTGGTATATGCTCATGTATTTGTAGAACGATATTCTGAAGGAAGTTTGCAAACCTTCAAAGGTTTTCAAAATCCCTTTGAAAAATCAAGTAATTTTTTCTTTAATTTCGGAGTCATTTAGGGACATACTTCACTTTATCCACCTCAGATTTTTATTTTTATTTTTATTTTTTGCATTAGCAAATATACATAAAGAATGTTTCTATCAAAAGAAATAAAACAGATTTTTTTTTAAATGTGTGCTTTCTTGCTCATGGTAGTTCACGAGGACAAGGGATAGAAATGTACACTCCTGAAGGAAGTCTGTGTGGAAGGTGTGAGAGAACCGTGTCCTGTTAACTTTCAACCCGAGTCTTTCTATGATAATCTTCAGTATGCCATTAGACAATCCATATAATAAGCCATATTATGAGAAAAGAGAGTACGGGAAGCAATTGATTCAGACAAACTATCGTGTTCATACTGGTGGCTGTAGTTAATCCTTGGAGTATTTTATTTTTCAAGCCACTTAGACTTGAGAAATTCTTCAAGGATTATCTTCCTCATCCAAGTCTACTCTTCTATGCCTTGTGTTATGAAGAAAGAAGCATCCTCTTATGTGAGATGCCTTGTATACGAGGACTAGAGAGCTATCCCAACTTTCCTTAAATTCTGATAAAACTGGAAATAAAGGAGAGTGTATTTTTTGTCTTGCTTTGTTTGGTGCAAGGTGTTGTCATGTAGGTATCTGAGTGTTCGGGAATTCCAGCCCTCTGACTCACCCACGAACAGCAGGGAGCCTCAGAGATTTGCTCATTACGACCCATGAATAGACACGTCCACTGGTTACTGCGATCAGTATCCATCAGGTGGAGACCCAAGCAGATGTAATGGCTGATGAATTACATTTTATAATGCAAATGGCCCTGGGAGGAACCGTGCCCCGCGAATCCCAGATCCTTTCTCCTTTTAAAAGTCTCACTTTCAATGTCTTCCATGTAACATTTTTAAAGTTATTTTTATTGTTTTGTTTCCTTAGAGAAAAGCCTTCTTGTATGGGTAAAGAACCCTGCATGACCAAATCACAAAAGAAATTGAGTCCTAAAAAGTAACAAAAGAGAATGAAGGAAGCCTTTTTTTTTTTTTCTTTTTAAGTTTAACATGAGTTTGGAGGAAAAAAAAAACCACACACCCACACACACAAAAGATTTCATTAGACTACATTGATCCAAGTCTTCAAAGAGGAAAAAGTATTCTTTGAATGCCGCTCTAGTAACTAAATTAATATTTTAAAAGCTTATAATGTAGATACCCTGCAGCTATTATGAGAAACTTCTTGTGAACCTGTCCAATGTGAAAGAAAATGGATGAAATGACAATAAAGAATGATACAGCAAATTGACTTTGCATAGAAAAATCACATGAGAAATAAACTGCTTCTTTTCTATTTTGTCAAATTATCTTTCTAAGAAGATTTTTATTAAAATATACCTAATGTACAATATATTACTTTCAGGGGTACACCATAGTTATGCAACATTTATATACCTACAGAAGTGATCACCATGAAAAGTCCAGCAGCCACCTGACGCTGTACCACGTTATCACAATACCAGGAGTGACAAAAAACAATGTGTACACACTTTAAGAGATGTTCTGTATGTATACCTTTTCAAAGTTGAATTGAATGACGATAGCAATGTGTAGTATGACATTTGCTCAAAAGATGGCGCTATTCAAATAATGTCAATAGTTTGAATAATGTCAATAGTGTCAATACTGTCAGTAATGTCAATAGTGTCACCATGCGACAGGACAGTCAAAGACAATGGCAGATGCACAGTTGTCAATGGAGGAGCACAAGACCATTTGGAAGTGGCATTTGAAATTTGAGAATGTTGTGGTAGTTATAACAACAGAGGTGTGAGTCTGCAACACAACCTCCAACACACCTAACAACTGCACGCATTCGTGATAAGTTTGAGCTGCAGGGTCAATGGACACGGCACACGCAGCGATACAAATGGACACTTGGGTCAAGCAGGAGTTCACTATCATCAGAGGTGTCTGGGCACTGATGGTAACTACATTGAACACCTCTTGTCATGGCAGAAGTCAAACGTGACATGTATTCATCGACTGTGATCTGTATACGAGTATTTGCAAACAGCTCGTTCTTATTAAATTTCTTCCTTCCTCCCCTCATTTTCTCCTCTGATACACTGTCCTTCCACCTGTTTTAAGTACCCTCTCTCTGTCATAAACCAGGCCCCCCTGAAACTGAATATCTTGCTCATTATGAGCAGCAAAGTTTCACCATCTGCCCCCCATGCCGTTCTAGAATACATTATACATACGGTAGTTATCTCTAAGAATTCCCCTTTTGCCCCTAGATAACAGAACTTGATTGGGGTCCATGGCATTTGAGCTTCTCCGTGTAAGTGGCAGATACGCTATCTGCCCCTTGCCAGTTACCTGACACGTGACTTCAATGTCCAGCTCATCCCAGGATGAGTGGCCCGCTGTCCTATCCTCTGATGACACAGCCAAGTGAAAAGAGGACTGAGAGTTCACTGCCACCCCTTTCATAACTCAACATCTCTTGGTCTGATTTCACTGTTCATACCATGAGCTCGTCCAACACCACATTCTCCAGAATGTGGACTCTGCTTGTAATCCAGCCGGAAACGAGGCTTAGCACACCCACCCCGTGCAATAGCAATTGGATACATGAGCACTGTAAAATCGTTTGATGCCAAACTGGCTTTGGCGTCACCAGGCTGAGACTTTATGCATGTGGGTGTGTGGTCAGCCCACAGTGTCCCTTCAGCTACCCTTACTCATCACATTGTGTAGAACAGGGCCCAGCTTTCTTCTTCATGGGCTTTCAGGCCAATGTGTGTCCAAGTTACCTATTTTAATTTTTTTCTTTTAAAAGATTTAACGGTTCACATTTTTCATGAGCTTCTTCCATTATTTCAGAAAGCAGGCCTTACCTTTTTAACCTCACCTGTTCAAAATCCGAGGTAATCCTAATCATGGGAGTGAATGTCCCCAGTATTTTCCTCCACAGATATCTCAGTTGAGCATATGTCTCCTAACAGGAGGTCGTAGGTCTTTTTTATATGCCTTCAGCCTCATGAGGCTTTATACACAGTAGACAATCTGTGGGACTGATTTTTAATCAGGACTGCTGGCTTCCCGTTATCGTTGGTTTATTCTAGCTGCAGTCCAAAGACCGAGGGCCAATATTGTCAGAGCAAAAACACGTACCGTCATTTCCTGAAGGTGGAGTCAAAATCGACCTGGACTCAGAGGTGGGTGGTACCCTTACAGAATGTAATGGGCAGGGCCTCTGAATTACTCCTCCCCCGCCCTATTTTTTCCCCCCATTATCCTTCCATCAATTAGTTTCCTACAAGACCTTCCATGGAGCCCTTCCCGAACTGGGAAGGGAAGAGAAGGCTTGCTAACAATCTCCCATCATTTATATATCACCCAGATCTGCACTGTCTGGGTATTACTGTGGGTGACAGAGAACAGTTACATTGTTTTAAATACAAATTTATATTGGGTCGTCCTGTAGAACCGAAGCAATATGCTTAATAGTAATAAATACTCTGGATTAAATCCAGGGCAAAGTGGATGTGGGGATTGTTGGAAGAGAAAGGACAGACAAGAGCAAGACCCAGAGAACAAAGGATCTGAGCCTGGAAGAAAGAGGAAAGAATTCAGGACAAGAACCTATCTGGTTTGTGTGGCAGAGCCCCGTGGGGACCAAGGACCCCACAAAGGGCCAAAAGATCCAAGGTGGAAAAACCTGGAAGGAAAAACAGCCAAACTGGAGTCCCAATGGCTTTAGAGAACCTATTTTTAAATTAATTTCTGCCTATACATTCAGTCATTAGGCTTCTTGGTTTTCCTCCTCAAACAGCCAGGGCAGACAGGAAAAGATCAAACCATAGAGAGATGAAGCTGGGAAGCAAGTTCTGACTGAGAGATAATCTTAGGTATTGAATGGAACAAAGAAAGACTGTTAGTAGGCGTGGCATCTATAATTTTTCTGCCTAAACATGAGTTCTGTCACCTGAGTTGAGGTGCCATAGGCATTGTATAATAGTCTATGTGCTCAAAATGGAGAATATGTGAAAGCCGGGATGGCTCAGTGGGTTAAGCGCTCACTTTGAAGCCCCGTGGACCAAGGATCGAATCCCGGCTCCGGCCCAGGCGGACCCACATGCTGAACTGGGGTGTGCTTCCTGAATGCGGTGAGGCCCCCCAGTTCAGTTCCAAAAAAAAAAAAAAAAAATGGAGAATGAAGGGTAAAATGAATGAATACACATACCTCTAAGACCTGCAAATCCAGAGCATTATTTCAGTCATAAAAGTTGTGTTGTTGTGTTTTTTTATGCTTGGGTTGGAAACAAACTAGCCAACATGGATTAGTTGATCAGATTAGCAAACTTCCATAGACGATGTCATGTAGGATTGTACACCTGGAACCTGTGTGATGTTTACCAACCAGAGACACCCCCAATACATGTAACAATTGTAAATCAAATAAAATGTAATGTTATAACACTAAAAATAAAACAAGATTAGCAGACTTTCACTTAAAAACCAGGAACAAGACACAGGCATCTCTTGACATGTGTTGAGGATAGAGCTTAAAAAAAAAGTTAGACACGTAAATGAGCACTAGAAGGCGTGCCCGGGCAACAGGCTGAGATCGTGTGAGGACACAGAACTCAGGGGAGGATGACTTTGTGACATAGTTCCCTGACGTCTGCCAAAGGGAAGTAAAGAACATTCACCAAGAGCGTTCCCTTAGCAAACAGCCTGTCCCTTGTAGGTGGCTTCTCTAATTGACCATGAACTTCATTTCACATTTGGCATCAAATAGGAGGCTTTCCTGTGACTGTCCCCATTGCTTTAATGTTTACATGAGATGTAAATACTGAGGGGACCTCGATTACACAACCTGTGCAGCAGCCACCATGATTGTTGCAGAGAGGAACCAATCCCTGCACAGTGGGGGCTGCGTGTTTCAGAAGCTCCTCCCAGTTATCTGACTCTGTGGATCTACAGATGCAGGTGCTTGAGGATAAGTGAGCAGAAACTTCCTGGGGAGTCTCGTCTAATTCCGCTGCCTTGATGTCGTCCACAGCCGGCCTTCGACCTTCAGGATTGCTGGTATAGGTTGTTTTGGCTTTGGTCACCACCAATAGGAAAGGGTCCTGTGGAAGTCTGTACTTCTGTACCTAGTCCGTCTAAACAGAATTCCCCATGATAGAGACACTTGGAAGAAAGCCCATTTGGGGAGATATGAAGACTCATTACTAAAAGCAAAAGGGTTCAGTCCTCATCAAGAGCACAGAAATGTCAACAATGATATAAACCACTCTCCTCAGAAATGTGTACTCTATCAACTTAGGTTGTTAAAATGAGTAAGAAGCTTACTGTGAATCCAAGAGTCATGAGAAGGATTTCTGGAAAAGATGCTAATTGAGCACACACATTTAAATCCTCCCCAGCCCAGATTGTTGCTGAAATGATGAGAAGAATAGTAGGCTGCTATTAAAAGTATTGGGGATGTTCTATATGTGGTGGCATGCAAAAATAAACCTAGATTAACACCCCAGGTTTTTTTTAAATAAGCATGTATAAGTACAATAAATATATAAATATGTAATATGTAAATGTATACAAGTTAATGAATGAGTTAATAAATATACAAGTATCTGTATAGAAGACATAAAACTACAGTAGTCTTAGTAGGATTTGAAACTTTTATTAAAATTTTTTTCAGGGAAGCCGGGATGGCTCAGCAGGTTAAGCACTCTCTTTGCAGCCCTGGAGTCCAAGGATCAAATGCCGGCCCCAGCCCATGAGGACCCATATGCTGAACTGGGGTGAGCGTCCCAGGCAGGAGACCCCTGAGCCTGGTTCCCACCCTGCACAGCCCCTGCCCACCTGTGTGGAATGAAACCATGTCAAAAACGGATGACGGACAACCATGGGGACTGCTCTGGGCCCTCCCTCTTCTCTCTCACAAAATAAAATAAATCTTAAAAAAAAAAAAAAATAGAATCACCCTGGAGAATTTCCTGAATACATTAGACTTTGCTATAAAACATACAAGTCAAAGACTTTTTCCGAAAATTTACAGAGTGATGTGACTTTAGAACATTTTCGTCACTCTCACAAGACCCCTCTTGCCCGTTGCTAGCCACTCTCCACCCCCATTCCAGCTCAGGCAACTGTGAATCTACCGTTAGTCCCCAGGGAGATGCAAATCAGAGCCATAGTGAGGTAACACTTCCATCTACTAGGATGTCTGTAACAACACAAATACAAAAATAAAGTAGCAAGTGTTAGGATGTAGAAAAATAGGAATTCCCATGCAGTAGTTATAGGCCTACATAATGGTTCGGCCACTGAGGAAAATAGTTTGGTAGTTCCTCAAAGAGTTAACCCTTTTAGTGCAACGGGCCTATCGGCTCGTACTGGCAGAAGGTAGCACGAAGAGCGTTAAACAAGGATTTACCATGTGACACAGAAATTTGGCTCCTAGAGATACACCCCAGAGAACTGAAAACAGGTACTGAAACAAATACATTTTCATAGCATCACACTATTCACAACAGTGGGAAACAAAAGCCCAACCCCACAAACAAGCCAAATGTGCATTACCTGATGAGTAGGTACGCGACTGTATAATAATTTTTGGCCATAAAACGGAATGCCATGTTGTAACGTGGATGAATCTTGAAAACATTATGCTAAATGAAAGAAGCCAGACACAAGAGGTTACCTACTCATAAGATATGATTTCATGTACATGAAATGTCCAGATTTGATAAATGCATAGAAATAAAACCAGATTTGTGATTGCCACAATGCTGGTGGGGCAGGCAGGTGGTAAGGACAAACTGATTCATGCATATGGGATTTTATTTGGGAGTGATGAAAATATTTTGGAACTAGAGAGAAGTTGTGGATGCACAATTGTAATATGTGTCCCTGAATCATTCTCTTTAAAACAGTTAAATGTATATCATGTACATTTCCCTTGGATTACACACACACACAAAAAAAAAAGAGAAAAGACATCTCCTTCACTCAGTCACTAATCTATCGTTCATATCTTCTACAAATTCTCCAAAATATTACAAGTCCTCACCGTTGTTGTTGCAAATCTTCAGATGTGATTCCTAAAGTCAAAGAGCTGTAGAGACCAACGCATGATGGGAGATTAAAGTGAGTCCACCCCAATTCATGTGTGAATGCTGATGAGGAAAAGCATTTATGGAGCTAATCTTTTTTTTTTCCCCTTCCCTGAGACATGTGGAAAAACACAAAAGTACCCTCGGAGTTCTGTATCTCTCCTGTCTTGTGCCCAGGGGAAAGTTCTCATTACACTGGGCTTGAAGAGATACAACTCATAACAAGAAAGAAAACTAACAGGCCAACGAGGATGGACTCTCTTTCTGAAATCAGTCAATTCATCCCAAAGTCTCAGGCCATTTCCATTCCTGTTGCGTGAGTGGCAGGGAAGAATGAAAAGATGAGGAACCGCATAAAGAAATATTTTGTCACCGCCAGTGAGACCCTCCTTCCTTGAAATGCTGTCTGGATGGATCAGAGATGAACGAACAACACGGGGCGGGAAGTGAGGGCCAGTCAATGTCCCCTTGGAAGCCAAAAGTGTCCCTTTTCCCTTCCTCTCTCTGGGCCAGAACCTTCCATTCGGGATAGAAATGTGTTTACAACTTTCGATAACCACAGACGTAGAGAAGAGAAAATGGGCCTTTTCTACACTGCAGGGTTCCTTATCTGAACCAACCTTCAGAGGGAGTGGGGGAGGGGGCTTCCCTTCTGTTCTGGGGGTTTTCAAAAAGAGCGTGTTAAGACGGGGTGGGGGTGGGGAAGAGGAAGCTGAAAATGTGTGCGCCTGGCTTAACATGCAAATGTCCCCACTTTCTTTTCCAGGCGGAGGATGAAGGTTTGGCTATTTTCAACTTCTTTGCGTCTGCTCCCCCTCTCCTCCCAGACCCCAGTGGCGTTTTCAAGGGGACTGTCGATGTGACAAGGGCTTTGTGTAGGGAATTCAGGCGAATGAAAGGGCCAAGGAGACCCAGTGGCGGGAACAAACTTTGGGGGGGTCAGTGAGGTCAGCTTAGAATAAATGTGTGGCCTTGTTGTCATTAAGGACATGCTCTCAGCAGGGCGTCCCGAGCCTGTTTATTCAACACTGAAATACCTAGTGACGGTCGGTCTTGGGGAGAAAAGCGACGCTTGGGCCCCAGAGGCCGGCATCTTCTAGGATCAGAACATTCTCCAGACCCACAAAGAACCGCTTTTTCCTAATTACAGAGACAGAGCCCGTACATAACCCAAAAGTGATCAATGAATTAACCAAGGCATTAAAAGAAGAGCGTCTCCTCCCATTTTTTGTCCTTCCTCTCTCTTTCTCTCTCTCTCTCTCTCTCTCTCTCTCCCTCTCTCTCTCTCACTTTTTTTTTCCCCCTCTCAACACATGGACAATCCAGGTCATTGAAAGCCTAAGATAGAAACAGTTTCTTAACAGTGTTTGAAAACAGCCTTTGTTTCCCTGGAAGGGGCCCAGGCCTTGTGTGGTTTCCTTCCAGAAAACATTTGCCTACCTCAGAGAGGGTGTGTGTGTGTGTGTGTGTGTGTGTGTGTGTGTGTGTGTTAAATGTGAGAAAGTGCTTCACACGGTCTGAGAGTGGAGTTAGAGCTAAATAAATAGTAGTTGTTGTTAGTGTGCATTGAAAAGGTCGGGCAGAAAGATGGGAGATACAAGGAGAAGTGTCCCAACTAGGCTAGAAATCCGATCAGTGACGAAGGGGCTGAGGTGACGGCTGAGAATGCAATTTTTTAGGCCACTGAAAGGCAGAAAGGGGGACTTTGCAAAACCTGAAATAAAGCGTGGCTCAGACGATGAACATAAAGAATGCATTTACCGATAGGATCTCCAGGCCTTTACTTTTTTTAAAGCCCCGTGAATTTGCCCGGATCTGTCTGGGTACAACAAGACAAAGGAAGAGAGATGGCACGTGGAAGAATACGAGTGTTCGGTGGTGTTTTCGAGACCATTGGGGTGTTAGGGCCTCACAGAAGATCAGCGCATGAACACCTTTCCAGAACAAGTGACCACAAAATAAAGACAGAATATTGCTAGGAGGCCCCCCAAAGGAGCAATTAGCATTGGTAGTGTGGTCAGGAGGCAGCACCTGAGAGGAGGAGCTGCTACGTAGAGACCATCAGGTGGGCAAGGGGGAAATGGGCGGATGCCCTGGGCCACGTAGAGTTGATTAGGAGTCTGAGCAATCAGCGTATCAGGAGATTGAAGGTGGGGGCAGAGTGCATGATGGGTTTGTCATGTGGAGAGAGTGAGGGTGGGACAGTTAGCTAAAAATGACCGTGACCCATGTACAAGGTGGTGGGATGGTGGCAGTATAGTGTGTGTCTATGTGTGCTTAGGGAACCGAGAGTTTCAAGTGATGTCAGAGAAAGTGGTTAAACCCAAGGTAAGTTCAAGGAACTATAGGATGGACAAGGTAGCTGAGGCTGGGACTAGAGACTAGAGGAAAAGGAAGAGACCCAACGGTAACGCTTAAGTTTTCTGTCACAGGAAACTGCAGAGGAGTAGCAATCGTTGGGGGGAAGACAAATGTTTCAATTGATGCCAACCGTGAGGTCTCCGTGGCTCTGAGCTGCACCGCCCCCTCCACACCGGGGCATCGTGTCTGCTTAATGAGCAGGAGTCGCCTCCTGATGGCTGACTCTCCCTGGGGACCCCATGAGTTCCTCCCCAACACTTATTCCATCACCAAACTCTTCCTGATGCCGAGGCGCACCGAGGGCCTAGACAAGCTGTGGGCGATGGATTGGGGTACTGGACTTCAGATGTGTTGGAATCTGGGAGCTGAGTTACTGGGCAGAAGCAAAGGCAACTCACTCGCTCCGTCTCCTAGAACTGCAGCATGTCTTGAGACACCCAAGGGACGTGATGAGGTCTGCCCGGTCCTCAAAGCCAGGGCATTCGGGGTGTAAATTCACTCCTCTGTGATGGCAGGCTGAATCAATCCCCTCCATCCTTCCTAAAACCCAATGCTGTGTCATTTGGAAGAGTGAGCATTTTCCTTCTCTCCACTTCAGAGCTCATACTAACGGTACCAGGCATGTGGCTAAATGAGGTGTCAGGGAGCCGTTTGGAAGGCAAAATCAGGAAGAAAGTCTACTGCACACAGCAGTCCTGTCTTCAAGATCATCCCCTCCCCTCCTCCATCTGCAACAAGGGCCAGAGACAGAACTGGAGGCCCCAGGTAAGGTGAGGGCAACAGCAATGGTACGCCAAGCCCACCTGTTCGGTGTAACGGGCCACGCTTCCTACTACTGGTTTTACCTACTTCTTATGACGATCTGATTTTTGCAGGGGAAAACACTGACCTTCAGAGAAGTTTAAAGTACATACCTAATGCCACTTACGCAGTGAAGCTATGACTCACACTTGTACTTGGTACCCTCAAATCCTCCATACTTTTCTACCAGCTGCACAGCCGTGAACCACCGGAACATCTCTCTCTCTCTCTGCAAGCAATGCATCTTTGGGGACTTTTATGGAGCCAAAGCTTCTTAAGGCATTACTAGTGCTCAACAGACAAAAATACACGAGTTACCCAGACTCAAGCCTGCAGGCTGGTTAAAATGTTGGCAATACAGGCTTCCTGGAGATGAGAGATAATGTGTGTCTTTATTTCCCAGCTCACAAACTCATTAGTTTAAGTTTTATTTGTTTACTTATTTAACAAATATTAGGAGCTTAGACCTCATGTCAAGCTCAATGCTGGACACTGTGATCTTGAGGAACTAACAGTTCACAATTCTCATTGGAGAAAAAGAAATAAAGAGGAAAGGCTTCATAACTCCCATTGTCTAATTTATTTTTGACTTGTCAGAACACTATCTCATCCTTAGCACAAGTACTGCATTTTTCTGTGTATAAGATGCCCCCATGTATAAGACCCCTACATTTCTAACCCAAAATTAAGAAATCAATAAATGGGTTATTCCCATGTATAAGATGACCCCAATTTTTGGTCTAACAATTTTAGACACAAGTATCATCTAAAATGCGGTAACTAAAAACTGGCTTCTACTGCCCTATGAACCCGGCCCCTTCTGTTCTATTTGTCTCGGGCGTCAGTCAGCAGAGACAGGTTTGGAATTACAGGCACCCCTCACTTAACGACAGAGTTCCGTTCCTACGACTAGGTCATTAAGATAATTGGTTAAAAAGCCAGGCACTTAAAGGTGGATGTCTTGTGTGGTGTTGAGACACCATAGGGTATATAATCTTCAATAGATAACCCATGACACTACACTTTATTTTAAGATTTATTTTTATAAATAAAATAAATTTATGTTTTTTTAACAGAGGGGGAGGGAGGGCCCAAAACAGTCTCCATAGTTGCACGTCAATAGTTTTCTACATCATTTCAAACACCACACTTATTAAAGAAATATGTCATCTCGCGTGATTGGGAATGCTCCGTGTAATGAGTACTAACCACCTGTGGGAAGGAGATAAAGACTGAGAAGGGGGTTCCCTGCGCAGGAGAACTGGTCGGAAGTCTGAGTGGTTGTTAAACAGGTAGGTCGTTCAGTGATCAGTGTCTGTAAAAGGTTCCACTTGGGGCAGCCACTGGCAGGCAGATGGATTGTGTATCCACCAGCCCTGCTGTCCACGCTTTCCAAAGGCTCTTGCGGCAAGTTCCCCCGGTGACACGATGCTCCACAGGCTCCCGGAGCTGGAAAGGATCACTGGGACTGTTGAACTTCCCACTGCCAGGTCATAAGCAGGTGAGAGCACTTCACTGCCTCATTAAGCCTCTTTCTTTGCTGGGTAACACTTATTGCTTCTTATATTGAAAAATGTTTGCCTCCTGGACCCCCCACCCCACTCCAGGCAGAATCAGCCACCCCCTGAACTTTGTATGCAAGGTTCTAGAAAGTTCTTCTGAGAGGTTATTCTAATCATTGGCTTGCTGTGAGTGAGCCTCTTGGTATCTGAGAAAACACTTGAAAACGGTGATGTACACATGAGTTGAAAGGGGTAACTAATGTTCCTAAAGAAAAGAACCCAAGTAACAGGGTGGAAAATATATGAAGGACAAAATAAGTGGATATTTCATTAAAATAAAGAATTGAACCTGCCGTTGAAGAAATCACTTCAATTTAAAAAATGACATGTACCATCAACACCAGATACATTCAGGTTATGCTAATGACAGTCAATGCTAAAGATAAAGCTACCAAGACCAAATTGTATCTAGAAAACCTATGATGTCATCTGCAAAGCAGAAGATCATCATGCTGGCTTCAGTGTCCCTCCACAAACAGCCTTCAGCATTCCAGGAAAATGTGGGGGCCAGATCACATTGGTAAGAGGCGAAAATTTCCCTTCTGAAATCTTGTCTCCTGCAGGTGTCCTGGGGCAGAGAAAAGTGTAAAATGGAATACGGAAGGAAGACAAAGGCGTGCATGAGAATCAAGAAGGGCAAGACGGGTCTATCTAAACGAGGGCCGATCTAAATCCCATTTCTGAGGGATGTCAGGATAGCTCAGCGGTTGAGCACTTGCCTCGCAACCACGAGGTCTGGGGATCGAATCCCGGCCCCGGCCCGTGCAAACCCATACACTGAACTACAGCGCAACTGGTAACCACCGGGATGGCTCAGCAGTGAAGAGTCTTGCCTCCCACGCAGAAGACCCCACATTCACCTGTGTGAAATGAAACCATATCGCAACTAATGATGTACAACTACAGAGATGGCTCTGGGGCCCTCCCCTTTCTCTCTCTCTCTCTTTCTCCTGCTTTCTCTTAAACAATAAAATAAATCTTAGTTAAAAAAGTGTTCAGTGGGTGGGCATGGGACATGGTAAGCAGCCATGTTTCGCTACCCGTTCTTCTCCTAACTCTGGCCACGACCTCTCTTGGCCTTTTCATGTAAAGACCAGTGGGGACTAAATAGTCTTCACACGCCCTGCTACCAGGCTGGGGTTATACGATGCCACGACCTCTGTTACAGGCCATAAGGCCTGTGTCAAAGACAATGAAGTCCATTAGATCTCTTCACAGGCAAGGCCTTACTAATAGCTGAGGAGGCCACACGCCAGTGGCTGAACTGTTAGAGAGGAACCAGGTAATCATCACGCCAGGATTAGCATCATCCGGCAGGTAAATGATTACACTCCTCTGTGTCCAGGAAAAGCCCGGTTCTTCTTTTATGTGTCCCACAAGTCCCCTGCGCTACTTCTAGGTATTTCAGGAAGGCCTTCTTCTGTCCACCATGAGCCAATCACGAAACGAGAAGAAAATGGGTGATGCCATTCTGAGACTGTTTTGGCAACTGAAAAGGAAAAGGTGATATTACTAAAATGCCTGAACCCATTCGGGACGGTTCGGATACTATTGCTGATGGTTCAGCGCCCTCTGCTGGTGGGTTTGACAGCAAACCACCAAAACTCCGAGTTTCGTTCTGGGAGGTCTCCTTCCCGAGAAAAACAAGCTTACATCAGGCAACCTTTCTTTCAAAAGAAATCTTTCCATGCCTTTACACATGCCAGAGGTTGTCTGAGATAAATTTTAATAGACGTGAACAACACAGCACCTTGGGTTCAGAGGCTGAACATAAATACTGTTTTAAAAAAATTGGGTGAAGCCAGGATGGCTCAGCGTGTAAAGAGCTCATTTTGCAGCCCCGGGGACCGAGGATCGAATCCCAGCCCCGGCCCATGCTGACCCATATGCTGAGCTGGGGAGTGACCCCAGTTCAGTTCTCACCGGGGCAAGACCCCGGCCCAGTTCCTGCCCTGTGCAGCCCCGCGCCCACCTGTGGAATGAAACTATGTGGAAAAACCAATAATGTGCAACTATGGAGACTGTTCTGGGCCCTCCCCCTTCTCTCTGCCTCTCTCTCTCTCTCTCTCTCTCTCTCTCTCTCTCTCTCTCTCTGTCAAAAATAATAAAAATAAAATTAAAAAATAATAATAATATTTTCAGATGGAATGAGAACATCCAATAAAAATAAAATCATTACAATGTTCACATTAAGAAATGATAGGCTTCTATATAGAAGAAAAGAAGGTTGATATTCCCATAATGGAATAGAAAATGGTCTTAGGGACACAGGTATACATCTATGGTTAAGGATTTACTTACCACCTGCTCTGTGGCTTTAAACTGAGCCTAGAATGTGACATTGGATGGTGGGTAAAGGCGCAAGATTTAGTCAGACCTGGCTTAGAACCCTCACTTTGCCACTCATTGGAGAATTCCCTGACTTGTGTCAACAGAGATTCAGTCCCCTAGATTCAATCTCATTCCACCCAAATTATTATACCCATCCCATAGGGTCACAGAAAAGTGGAAAAAACACTATAGAGTAGGTTAGAGTTTCTTTCTTTCTTCATTTGTATTCATGGGGTGGCCTTTCATTTGGGATGCTGCATTGAGTACTTATCAATAGAACAATGAATTAGGTATAGACCCTGCCTTCAAGGATCCAAAACTCTAGGAGAAAAGATAAGACAGATAGAGACAATGATAAGGTAGAAGGGTGTCAGTGCGAGACATGCATATGATCAATGGGAGTTCTCAAAAGGGAAGCCGTATCCAGTTCTGAGGCATCAAGAAAGCCTTTTGTCTGGGCAACACGTTGTTTCAATGATTCCTGAATTCGCCTGGTCACTAATCTTTGGCCATGTGGGAAGAAGATACAATTCAAAGTGTTTTAATAACTCTGTTAGAGAGCTGGGGATCTATTAATAATAATAATATTTAAAAGCCTAAGGAAATGAAAAGGGAAGACCATCACAAATGCACAGAAAGAATGTATAGAAAGGAAAATATCGCATTATGTGACCAGCTCCCAGAATCAGGTCCCCCTCCAACCCGATATATCTGGTGCCCACTCCCACTTCCCCACACAACTCTCCCTCCCCCCTCCCCCCTCCTCCCTCCTCTCCAGGTAAACACCAAACCATTGAGTGTGTCCATAA
>PVKE010031896.1:0-18783 GCA_004027555.1 Craseonycteris thonglongyai
CTAGTTTTCCTTTTTACAACTGTGTAACACTTCGGATAGTCTTGATTTTTGCAGGTGCCTCGGTTCTAATTTTTTGTCTCATATAGACTTAAAATTTATTTCTTGTCCCTAAGGGTATGTAAACATAGACTTAATGTCTAGCCACAGTCATGAGATCAGCTCAGTATATATATATTTTCCCTTGCTCCCTATACCTACATCCCTGGGGTATTCTCATTATTTCCTGTAAACACAGAATAACATTTTATCAGAAAAGTTATATTTTTAAAGATTTATTTTTTATTGTTTTTCGACAGAGAGTGAGGCAGACAAAGACATAAAGAAGAGGGAGGGCCCAGAGCAGTCTCCATAGTTGACAGCATTAATTTTCCATATAGTTTTATTCCACAGGTGGTCATAGGGCTGCACAGGGCAGAAACTTGGCTAGGAGTCTCCTGCATAGGCCCCAGCAAGAACTGAACTAGGGCCACACCCGAGTTCAGCATATGGATCTGCATGGGCCGGAGCCAGGATTTGATCCTCAGTCTCGGGGGCTGCGAAGCAAGCGCTTAACACACTGAGTCATCCCAGCTTCCCCGAAAGTTGTACTTTTATTTCATCAGTTTGAGGCATTTGTAGCAGAAAGGTTGTGTATTAACTTATTCCACCATATTACTTCACTCATAATATAGGGTTTTGCAGAAGTAATGCCCTTTTTTAAGTTTTCTGGCTCATAAAAAAGGGCATTACTTCTTTCAGACCCTGTATTTTAATTGAAAACTGCTATTTCAAAAATTTACATTTTTCCTTCAAAACCTGAGGCTTCAAAAACAAGGACAAAGGCCACATTTTGAATACCACCTTGAAGTTTAGATATTTTAATAATCTTCAAGTCCTTACTCTAACAGTTTACCCTTTATGCTCAATAGAAAATCTTATTTTGTTTGGGGAGAAAAAGGAGACAGTCAGATAGTGTGTCATCAAATATCATATTCACCACCAACAGTCTTTTATCTTTTCATACCTTAATTCTAAGTTGTATGGATAATTGTCAGTTAAGGATAATGGAATCTAAAATCTACTGTATAGCATAGTGCCCATAGTTATCAATACTATATAATATACTTATAATTTTGTTTAGAAGGTAGATCTTACGTTAAATGTCTTCATCACACAAAAAAAGAAATAATATTAAAGAGGGTGAAAGAAAAATTTTGGATGTGAGCCATATGTTATGGCATAGATTATGGTAATGATTTCATAGATGTATATATTCCAACTCACCAAATTGTATGCATTAAATATGCATAGCTTTTTATATGTCAGTCATACTACAATAAAGTGGTTTAAAAGGAAAAATATTTGTTACGGTGTTCTAAATGGGTTACAAGAGCTGTGAAAATTCTTTAATGTAAATTTCCAGTAGCAGAATTGCTGCCAACATACAACTCTTTGCATTGTGAGGAATTTGTCTGTAGCATTGGTAAGTTGTCTCCATAGTTGCTGTTTCCAGACAAATGTCAACACATACACAAACACAGTGCTATTATACCTGCGGATTTCAGAATTATGCTGCCTCTTCCACAATAAGAGCCATGAATTAAAGAATCTTGCACTCTGCTTCCCTCATCAATAAACTCAGTTCTAATTGAAGTCCCATGAATGCATTTGATTATGAATCCCATGTTCTAGCTGTGAAATGATCTAAAATTTGTCTTAAACTCTTCTGTCTCTGCAATATAGAGAGCAATAATAAAAGGAGGCCAGCATAAATATTGAATGAGTATATCCTCAATATCTTCCCCAGTAGGTTTTATTAAAATTTGGGGCTTATTTCCTTTCACATATTCAAATATCTCTCATCCATTATCTCTATCTCTTTCTTTCCATATTAGCTCTTTCTGTTACCTCAATAACATAATTGAGTTTCACCCACCTTAAAAAAGAAAGTGACTTTTTCTTGGACCTGGATTCTGTTTAGTATTTTATACCCTCTCCTGGCATTTAGAGTAAAGGCTCTTGAAACACTCGATAGGTGTTTTTTGCATTTCTGCATCTCTCAGTCTACTTCAGCATAGCAATTTTTTTTTCTATTCACTCTCTTCTAGTGAAACATCTCTTTCTAACTGTTAAAATAACCACTATTTTCTAAGTCAATTGGACACTTTTTTAAAAGGGTTCTTGTTAAAAATATAGCTAATATACAACATTAAATCAGTTTCAGGTGTATACCACCGTTGCTCAACATTTATATACCTAATGAAGTGATCACTGTGATAAGTCCAGGAACCATCTGACATTGTACCACGCTGTCGCAATGTTCTTGACTCTATTCCTATGCTGTACATTATACCCCCATGGCTTATTTGTTTTATACCTGGAAATTTGAACTGCTTATTCTCCTTCACCTTTTCTCCTCTTTTTACATTTTTCCCTTATAGTTGACATGCAATATTATTTTTTGTTAATATCAGGTGCAATAGTGGATAGACATTTGTATAATTTAAGAAGTGATCCCTCCTGACTAGTCTAGTACTCACCTAGCATTATACATAGTTATTACCGTATTATTGGCTATATTTCCTGTGCTTTATTTAACATCCTCATGACTATTTTGTAACTATAAATTTGTATTTCTTAATCCCTTTACCTTTTTAACCCCATCCCCAAACCTCCTCCCATCTATCACCCTGATAAATCTAGTACCTGTCTGACATCACACATAGTTACAGGAGATTCTCTGTTAACCAGAATTCAAGACACTGGCACTTTCAAGCACCTGGACAAAAAATTGAACTAATAATAATACATTTGTCCAGCATGGATGCTAGTTAACTGAGTGTTTACTGTACTACCATATTGTTGACTATATTTCTTATGCTATACCATACATCCCCATGACTACTGTGTAACAATTAATTTGTAAGTTACTTTTTAATTCCTTTTTTTCATTCAGCTTCCCAAACCCCCTCCCATCTGGCAACCATCAAAATGTTTTCTGTATCTATGAGTTTGTTTCTGTTTTCTTCATTTATTTTGTTCTTTATATTCCATGTACAAATATAAGCAAAATCATATCACAAATGTTCGTCTCTGTCTGACATATTCTACTCAGGACAATACCCTCTGTGTCCATCCATGCCATTGTACATGGCAAGAACCCATTCCCTTCCATGGCTGAGCAATATTCCACTGTATATATCTACCACCGTCTCTTTATCCATTCATCCATTGACAAACACCCAGGCTTCCTTCACATCTTGGCCGTTGTAAACAATGCTGGAATGAACATACGGATGCACACATCCCCTCAAAGTTGCATGTGGGTTTCTTTGGATGAATTCCCAGAAGTAAGATTACTTCTTACAAAGTTCTTTGTCTCTTAGTGTGGCTTTTGTTTTAAAGTCTATTTTTTTTTTAATATTTTTAGTATGTAATAATTATTATTTCAGCAGAGGAACTATTTTTTTTTAATATATTTATTTATTTTTGACAGAGAGAGAGAGATACAGAGACAGAGACAGAGAGAGAACTGAACTGGAGGAGCTCCCAGTTCAGCATATGGTTCCGCATGGGCCGGGGCCGGGATTCGATCCCCGGTCCCCGGCGCTGCAAAGTGAGTGCTTAACCCACTGAGCCACCCCGGCTTCCCCTTAAAGTCTATTTTATCTTGTGTGAGTATTGCTACTCCAGCTTTTTGTTTCCATTTTCATGAAATATCTTTTTTCCATCCTTTTACTTTCAGTCTAAGTGTGTTTTTCATTCTGAAGTGAGTCTCTTGTAGGCAGCATATATAAGGGTCTTGTTTTGTTATCCATTCAGCAACCCTAAGTCTTTTTGAATGAAGTATTTAATACTTTTACATTTGAAGTAATTGTTGATAGATATGTAATTATTAACGTTTTTTATTCACATGTTTTGATCTTTTTATTTTTTCATCTTAAAGAAGTCCCTCTAAGATTTCTTGTAATGCTGATTTGGTGGTGATGGATTCTTTTAGCTTTTTCTTCTATAGAAAGCTCTTTATCTGCCTTTTGATCCTAAGTAATAACCTTTTTGAAGATTTATTTTATTGTTTTGATAGAGAGAGAGAGAGAAACAGAGACAGAAGAGGGAGACCCAAGAGCAGTTTCTGTAGTTGGGTATCTTCAGTTTTCAACATGATTTCATTCTACACAGGTGGGTGGGGGCCACACAGGGCAAGAACCAGGCCAGGGGCTGCCTTCATGAGAGGCACACCCCCACAAGCCGGGGGCTGAACGGGGGACCTCCCACACATGGGAAGCTTGCCCCAGTGAGAACCACACTGCAGGCCTCTCACCTGGGAAGCATACCCCAGGTCAGCATATGGGTCCACATGGACTGAGGCCAGGGCTGGGCCTTGATCCACAGACACCAGAACCACAAAGACAGTGCTTAACTCACTGAGCCATCCCGGCTTCTCCAGTAATAACCTTTTTAAGTAGAGTAATTTTCATATTGGTCCTTGCTTTTCATCACTTTGAATATTTTTTTGCCAATCTCTTCTGGCCCGCAAAGTTTCTATTGAAAAATCAGCTAACAATCTTAGGGGAGCTTTATTGTAGGTAACTACGGTAACTGCTTTTCTCTTGTTGCTTTTAGGATTCTCCCTTTGTCTTTAACCTTTGGCATTTTAATTATGATGTATGTTGGTGTGAACCTCTTTGTGTTTGTCTTGTCTGGAACTCTCTATGCTTCCTGCTCTTCTATGTCTATTTCTTGTACCAGGTTGGGACAATTTTTTCATTGCTTTTTCCAAATATGTTTACAGCTCTTTGTCCTCCATTTTCCTTTTGGAACCACCATGGGTGCTTATGTTGATGTGCTGGTGTTGATCCAGAGACCTCTTAAACTATCCTCTTTTTTTATTTTTGGATTCTTTTCTCTTTTATTTTACCTTATCTTCTAAATTACTGACTCAACCCTCTACTTCATCTTATATATTGTTGACCCCATTTAATGTATTCTTCATTTTGACTATTGTATTCTTCATGTCTGACTGGTTCTTTTTTATGTTTTTTTTTATCTCTATTTTTATTTTTTCAATATATTTGTTAAAGTTCTCCTTGAGATCATTGACCAACCTTATAAATATTATATCCTCTTTATTTTGAACTGTCATCCTGTAGATTGTCATCATTTTGTTTAGCACTTTTTCTGGAGCTTTGTTCTTTTTTTTAATTTAGGACACGTTTCTGTTTCCCCATTTTGACTGTCTCCCTGTATTTGTTTCTATATATTAGGTAGGCTGCTCTGCTGACTGGTCTTAATAGAGTATCCTCATGTAGTAGGTATGCTGTGGGGTCCAGTGGCACATTCTTTCTGGTCACCTGAGCTGGGTGCTCCCAGTATGTCCCTTGCTTTTATTGTGTATGCCCTTCTATTATAGTTGAGCCTTGGTTGCTGTCTGTATGTCAGTGGGAGGGTATGACCCTCAGGCTGATCAGTTGTGAGGACTGGCTGTGACTACGGTGGGGGATCTATTGTGCAATGGGCAAACCTATGGAGCAGGATTTGCTTTAGCAGAGTTCTAGTGACTGTTCAGTCTACATTTTGGGTGTGTTGGTCTTGGAGATAGACATGTAATGCTCTATCTTGGTCTTCAGCTGGCCACTGGGCATGCCAGCCCTGGGGACTCTTGTTTAGAGGTATCTTGAGAGGACAAGCTGCAAACTGAGGCTGGATGCTGCTGGTACCAGGCTTAGGGCTGCTCTGCAAGAGGTACTAAACACACTTAGCCAGATACTATTAGTTTGGGTTTTGTGAACCTTAGAGAGATTTTAGGAAAATTCATAGCATGAGCCAAGAAAGGCAATTTTTACAGAAAAGTCACTAGTAGCAGCTTTGGTGTTCTGGTAAGTTGGGTGGGGCAGCATCTCAGGGGAAAGCAAAAGGTGTTAGTCAGGTTGATAGAGACTTGGATTTGGCAACCACCTGCATCTTCATACCAGGAGGGGGAGGGCTCTACAAAGAAACAATGACTTCTACCAGCACCATTGTCCAAGAGAAAGCTGCCCTCCCCCACCCCCCACCGCAGGCCTTGAAGTCAGACACTTCAGTTTCTCCCCATATATTGATGGTACCCTTCAAGCTGCTGCCCCTGCTCTTAAGCTCAGAAGTGAGTCCATCAATGAGCAAGTTTGTGTGTGGGCCCTTAAGAAGAGCACCTGGGACTGTCGCAGAGATTGTTTACTCATTGAAATCTCTGCTGGTTTTTGCAGCCAGAAACTATGGAGACTTCTCTCTTTGGCACTGAAACCCTTGGCTTTGGAACTTGATGTGGGGCTGAGCACTGGCTCCTCAGGGAGGGCCTTTGCAGTTGAGATATTCCTCCCAATTTTTAATGATCATGATATGAGTGTGGGACCAGCTGTTTCATGTATCTGCCCTTCCTACCAGTATTGATGTGGCTTCTTATGTACGTCTTTACTTGTAGGTTCAGCTAGATTTCAAGTGATTCTTTATAATGGTTTTTCTATAGTTTTTATTGTATTAACTCTTCTCACTATATTTTTAGAAATGGAGAATTACATGGTAAATTTTTTAAGGCCCCATTGATATTAATGAAAATATTGTATAATGCCATGACAAGGACAGAGTAGCATTACTGTGATGTCCTTCTCATCCTAAATGCACACAAACAACCAATTCACTTTTTGCAACTAAAAATTTTGTAGCTACTCAGTTACTATTTCTCTCACTATTCAGTACTGCATATAGTCAATGAAAATCATGAATAATGCCATGAAACATCTTGGTGATGATCTACCATTCAGTGAAAGACTCTAGTTCAGTGAAATAGATTAACCTTTTAAATAATCATATTATTATTGCTGTTTTTAAATTAATAGACTTTAGTTTTTAGTCACTTTAGATTTATAGAAAAAAAAAAATGAGAAGATAATAGAGTTAGTTTTCGTATTACTGTGCCCAAGCAGTTTCCATTATTACTAACATCATGCATTAGGGTGATATAATTGTTACCCTTGATGAATCAATATTGATGCTTTATTACTACATTTGCATTAAGTTTTCATGATTGTATTGTACTGTTCTGTGGGTTTTGACAAATGCATAATGTTATATACCTATCATTACAGTATCATACAGAATAGTTTCACTTCAATTATTCATCCTTCCACTCTCCAACTACCACCTGATAAATATCCTCAGTGCTACAGCTATCCATCTTTCCACTCCCAACTACCCTCTGATAACCACTGACCTTTTTATCCCTCTATAATTTTGTCTTTTCTAGAATGCTACATAATTAGAATCATACAGTATGTAGTCTTTTTAAACCGGCCCCCTTTTCTTGCAAATAGGCATTTAACTTTCCTATGTTTTTCTTGTGGCTTGATAGCTGACTTCTTTTTATAGTTAGATAACACCGTGTTGTATTAATGTACTACCACAATTTGTCTATCCCCTCACCTATGTGGCAGAAAGTGACTGTAACATTTTGTGTTCCCACCAGCAATAAATGATAATTCCTATTGCTCTGTATTCTTATCAGCAGCTGGTATAATCAGCTTTTTGGATTATAGCAATTTAAATAGTTGTGTATCATTGTTATTTTAATTTGCAATTCCCTTATGACATTTGACATTGAGTTTTAAGAGTTCTTTGTGTATTTTGGATACAAGTCTTTTATCAGAATATGTTTTGTAAATATTCTCCCCCAGTCTGTGGCTTTTCATTTTCTAAATGACTGACTTATTTATATTTTCACCCATGGATACATTCTTATAACATTTAAAGCAACAACAGCAGCAACAACAACTGTGAAGTTTAATATTTAAAACTCTTTTTTAGCTTCTATGACAAATCTACACAATATTCCTTGAATAAATCTGAGTTGTCACTGGATGTCACTGTTGCTTTACCAAATATGACTATTTTGTCCATAAAAACAATGGTTTAGAACATTTTCTAAATAATCACTTGATTAAAAGAAGCCAACCACAAATTAAGCACCAATCTTTGAGTTCATAGGATATCAAAAATTAGAAAAACATTTTGTTTTTTAATTTACAAGATATAAATTTTTTCCAAATTTATATACATGCTTCAAACAACACTACGAATTCACTTGAAAAGTACAATCATGTTGCAATAATTACTTTTTCATAAAAATTTCTCCTGGAAAAAATAGTTCAGAGATGTTACTAACTAATATTATACCTGTGGTTATAGTGTATGTATGTGTTGAGTGATGTGAGAGAAAGAGAAATAGAATGATTAAAAGGGTTACTAAGATCTATTTTTTAAAAAATCCCAAGTGTTATACTGTTTCATATCAGTCTAATTATTGGATAATTGATAAATTCTAAAGTCTCTCGTTTATCTGATCTATACCCTAATGGTACAAATATATAAAGAAATGCTATGTAAAAATATAAAGGAATATCACACCTTCCTCTAACTGGTCAAGTTATATAAAATTTTCAAACGCCTATACACACTGGAAAATAAGTTTAAATAGCCACATTCCTAATGGTCTCAATGTATTAAATACATGTGCCTAAATTTGCTTTTTCACTTATGTTCTTCAGGAAAGAAACATCAATTTTATTTTATTTACATATGCAATAATATGAGGAGGGTAAAATATTGTATGAAAGATATAGTAAATAATTTAAACAAAACAAGCAATTTCTTAAATCCTAAAGTTAAAATAAACCTTGTCTATGTCTTCAAAGAATAGATTATTTATATAATGATGAGTTTCTAACTTAAAACTCAGAAAGTCTTAGGATGAAAATTAATATGAAAGTTTTAGTTTAGAAATTTAAAATGCTCTATGGCATAACAAATGACTTGTGGATATAATACTGTGTTGCAAGTAAGAGATATAAAGAAACCTAATTTAAAACTGTCAAAATAACCCTTGCTTACATGCCCTTAGAAAACAGCAATCTCAGTTTGAAATTAGTTTTATTTCCTTCAGGATAACTATCATTCTTTTGATTGATCAAAAGCAAGGGAACTATGTAAAACATATTCAATATTCTGTGCAAGAATTCTTCACAAGTTGGCACAAAATCTTTGTATGGAGAGTATGGTCTTTAGAGTTTGACAGATCTGAGGTTTAAGCTTGCCTTCATCACTCAATAAGTCTGAAACCTCCGACAAGTTACATGAACTCATTGAGAGTGAGACTTCTCATTTGTAAAATGCAAACAAAATATCAGGTTTGATGCCTAGCTTTAATGATCACCAGTTCTGTAATTTTGATCGTGTTATTTCAACAATCTGTGGCTCAGGTTTCTTATCTGTAAAATAATAATATTGATAACTCTCTCCAGAGGCAGCTTAGCCAGCTGACTAGTAAAGGATCTTTCCAAGATCTTGTACCTAATTATATATTCATCATCTTATATTGTTTATTGGGCTCCCAAATTAAAATTTTCAGGCCCCATGAAATCTGGGTTCTCTTCTACTCACTTCCTTAGAGAGTACTAATATTATTATTATTTTTCATGATTGCTATTATCCTTCAGGATTAGATGGCATTATGAATTGTGTCTGGATCAAAGTAGGTGCTCAATTAAAGGTAGCTTTAATAATAATATCAGTAGTTATTGTTATTGTTACTCAATAAAGTCATCTCAGCCACGCTGATTGTACATTTTGAATGTGTAATTTATGATACTTAAGTAGTTATTTACCAAAAAATAGTTTCTTAGTCCAGTTAACTCTCATTTGCAAAAATATCTTCATTTTATGAACCAGTATATTTTGTTAGCTAATGAAAATAATAATGGTTACTTTCACTGTCATTACAGCCAGTACCTACTGAGTGCTTACTTAATGCCAAGCATGCTATAAGTACTGCTGACAATAATTGTAATTAATAGTATTAATAGAAATTAATAGTAGTAATAGCAATTAATAGTAGTAAAAGCAATTAGTCCATTGCGACTACTTTTTTAATTATATATACTTTTTAATTTTTATGATGATCTCTGTGAAATTAATGATAGAGTGCAACAAGGCATAAATTATGACATATGCTCAAAGTTGTACAGCTTGAAGTAGAGCTAGAATGCAGGTCTGTCTGACTCTTGAGTTTATGTTATGAAAACACTAATATATAATAACTCTTCATATTTATGGAGAAACTGAAAGTATAGCCATATCAAACCGTAGCATCAATTTACTTTAGTTGTGAAATGCCCATCATTTTTTGCCATTTTGTGTACTAAGCATTTATTTTCCTTTTCTTTGGCAGTTCTGATTTTCTTTTCAGGTGTTACTTCATTTGCACATTGGATGGTCTTAGTGGAACTGTCAATCAAGATGTCCTGCCCTCCTCTAGAGTCTATGCTAAAACCTATTAATGCAATGAAAACTTCCTCATGGGAAGGCCTCTGTCCAGTTGAGTCTAAACCATGGCCTTTAGGTTCTAATAAACAGCTTTGTCATAGAGATCAGATTTGCAAACCCAATACTGATTGGACATTTGATGATCAGAAAGCAAGTCTTTATAACAGTTTTCAATCTGCATGAATAATAGCTATAAAAGACATTCTGTAATCATAAATTTTCTATGGTTCAAAAGGTAGTGGAAAGTGAGACTCATATGACAATTATTTCTATTAAAATACTGTTGCTTAGAAAGTTAATAATATGTCTTGGATGAATGAAAAATGCCATGGCTTTCCTTATAGCCAAAAATTAGGAAACTGAGACTCCAAAATAAGTTTCAATAGGAAAGAAAAAGACACTTTATACTGAAGTGAAGCTATCATATAATGTCACATATTTAATTTAAATAATTCCATGTTTATGAATAGCCAATTTTATTAGGGTCCTCACATTGTTAATACAGTAGATAGCATCAAAACTTTACAATAAATTTGGACAGTATAATCCACTGGAAACTTATAGACTAAAAGAGAAAATTCCTCTAAGTAATCATAGAAAATTCCTGTCATGTCAAGCCTAAGTAAATGAGCAGTGAAAGGATCTTCATACAACCTTGTGATGTGTCAGATTGGTAACTGCTGTGGTCAAAAATTTTAAAGCACTCCCAGGTTTCTAAAGAAAAATCCTAATGCCCTTGATTAAAGGAGGCGTGTTCCTGCAGAGCTGCAAAGAGCATCCAGCTGTGTGGAATTCCAAAATTATTCATGCGTTATCACTGTGTAAACTATTTAGATAGAATTTCTGTTAAAAGAGAATTTTATTTGGTAATATACAGTGTTGATTTATGGGGAGATATTAACACTTTCCATTTCTCTTTCTCTTTTTTTTTTCCTTCCACAAAAGAATTTATGCAACAGTTATTTTCAGTGTTAAGTAGAGTAAAGCAAACTTATTTTTTAATTTTTATATTAAATCACTGGATTGCCCCTCTATTTCATGTTCACTGACTTTTAATGACCTGGAGAATGCTTAGAAGTGATTAATATGTAAACTTCTTTTGATGGCCTCACCAATGGCCAGTATGCCTGATGGGCTAGACCTAACAGGCAAGTGGTAATATTTTATGAATGCCATTTAAGGGAAAGAAGAAATTTTAGTTTATACGTGGCCTTAAACATTTCCTAGGGCTCTAGAGATTACTCTCTTCTTTTGGTAAATGGCATTTTAGAATACATGAGACACAATGGACAGAATAAAAATCAAGTGCAAAATCACAGAACACTAATAATATTTTATTTTAAATTTGTTTTAAAATAAGCTATAACATATTTGTTCACCTTATTTGTGCCTTTCCTTTTTATGTATATGTATGTGTATCATGATATAATTTGTGAGCCTCAATACTATATAGACAATATTTAAGACATCTTTATGTTTATAATGCTTACGTTCCTAGTATCTCCAATCGCTCTGGTACCCTACATATAAGATAGCATTTAGATTTGTGGGTGAAATTCACATCTCTTTATTACAGGTCCTTGAAGAACTCTTCCTTTTATAAATATTGTGTCAGGGTTAATACTTCTCGGTACATAAATGTTCTAAAGAAAAAATGAAAGAAAAAAAAAGAAAGAAGGAAGGAAGGAAGGAAGGAAAGAAAGATAAGACAAGAAAAGGAAAGAAAAGAAAGACCATAAAATCTTATAACTCAGAGAATAAATATAACATGAGTGGATCATTATAAAAGAGAAAAATTAAGGTGTTTTTCAAAAATCTCAGGTATGTGCTGAGAGGACTAAGTTACAAGATTGTATTAGGTATTTATTTTTTATTTAGTCAGTAAATCTGCCAAATAGTCTCTGTATGTTATATGAATCAGAGTTTAATTCTTTTATGGTATAGACACCTCTGGAATTACAAAAGAGATTAAAGCAAAAGTTATTTATAAAATTAAACAACTATTTTTAATGTTAAGTATTTAAAAGAAACTTTAGTATATTTATGTCTTGCTAGCTAGCAAGCTATCAATATCTCAAAAGATGGGGCTAAAAATAGACTAACTATATTATATGTATTGCTGTACCAAAGGGACAAATAAAATTTCTGAATAGTATGTGGGAGAAGCTAAAAGGTTTCAATAGCATTTATTCACAAAATATCTGTACTACTTAATCTAAAGTTAACAACTCTTTTATCAGTGAGATCTTTGTTACTTCCTGATATGATTTATCATAATAAGTGAATTATCTCTTGCTTTTGAATTGTAGTAAACACAAATGCAATATCACATTTGTAAGAATAATGGCTACCAGGGGAAATAATACGTTAAACCAATGAGATACTTGTGAAAATAGAGGAGTCAAGCAAGAGTAGCCCTCGTGTTAATACCAAATGATTATTATGTCCATTTTTATTCTCCCTTGTCAGATATTCTTAATTTAGTTCATTTATTCTTCTTTTCTAAACACATAAAAGTAGAATTAAAAAAAAATGTTTGTATGTGTATTAGGCAATTATTCTTAAATTAAAATGGCAAATTTCTTATTTTTCAAAGTTTTAGGAGACATTTTGGGAAGAATCAATAAGAAATTTTACTTTGGGAAACAAGTGAACTTTTAAGACTAGGTAAGTTGAGAAACCATTAGTTACTCTGTGAATTTTTATATCTGATAAGGGTATATTTTCCGGCGTATAAGATGACCGGGCATATAAGATGACCTCCTAATTTTACAGTTAAAACATAGGTTTAGGCCTATATTCGCTGTATAAGACTACCCCCCACTTCCGAGGCTGTAGACTTATACAGCGAATATAGGCCTAAACCTATGTTTTAACTGTAAAATTAGGGGGTCGTCTTATACGCCCGGTCGTCTTACACGCCGGAAAATATGGTACTTCAGTGATTTACATGGTTGTGCTGTCATTGAGTTCAGAAAATGTATGTTTTCTCTCATAATCAACTCCTTAGCACTTTACATAGTACCTAACATATACTATGGTACACAATGAACACTTAAAATGTTTGTTGTTGCTCTTGTCATCATCATAGTCATTGCCACTTCACAAATATAAAAGACATGGAGATTTTTTTGTAACTTCAAAGAGAGTTTTCTATAGTTATTTTTTATTTTCCCTCTCCAACCACTAGAAGTTTCTAATACTCTTAGAAACACCACTTAGAAAAGAAGATGAGTTATTTTATGTTTCCATTTAATTTACTTTTTCTTTGAATTGCTGGGTAAACTCAAGGGAAAATGTGAGTTGTAACTCTCTCTAGAGAATTTCTAAAATGACCAAAGCAAATCTTAATTTTTAATATGGGTGCAAGTTCTCAGGGTATTGGGAAATATGACCTCTCTACTCAGAGTGTAATATACCAGAATAAGAATAAAAATGTATTGTTTGGGGAAGCCGGGATGGCTCAGTGGGTTAAGCACCCACTTTGCAGCCCTGGGGACCGAGGATCGAATCCAGGCCCCGGCCGGTGTGGACCCATATGCTGAAGTGGAGAGTGCCCCAGTTCAGTTCTCACTGGGTCGAGACCCCAGCCCAGTTCTTGCCCTGTGCAGCCCTGCGCCCACCTGTGGAATGAAACTATGTGGAAAAACCGATGATGTGCAACCATGGAGACTGTTCTGGGCCCTCCCTCTTCTCTCTGTCTCTGTATCTCTCTCTCTCTCTCTCTCTCTCTCTCTCTCTCTCTCTCTCTCTCTGTCAAAAACAATAAAATAAATATTTTTAAAAAATGTGTTGTTTGAGGAAGCAAGTCTTTTTGTTGGAAAAGTAGTTATTATTTTTGAATTTCAGTCAAAAACACACACTATTTAATAATGTATTTCTATGGTGTTGACGTCTGGGAATATTACATTATACTACAATTACTGAGACAAAATTAAAATTTCTGTTTTGTAATATTTGTGATCTGGAAACTATTGCTAGAAGTTTACAACATAGACATGGGAATACAACATATAGAAATTTAATAAAAGATTTTAGGAAATTGAAGTAAGCAGCTACACAGTTTTTCTTTTTCAGTTTAGATATTTATTGATTATTGCTTAATCAATGACTAATATTCTATCATATATTGATATATTCTCCCATCTATTGAAGAATGCACTTTATCATTAAATGTTTGAGGATGCCTAAATTGTTCTCATGCATCTAAGATTATAGTCAATTATAAAGACTAATTTTTGATGTATGTATTATTTTATTTCTAGTTCCTCATATTACTTTTTATTGGACTATTAAGTGGTATAAACTGTATTTACTAAATCAGTAAGGATAGCTACTTGAAGCAAAGATTGTCTTGTTAAAGTAAACAGCTGTTAACCAAGCATAAAAAGATAACTGAATAGTTCAAGTGATGAGAACAGAAAAACTAAAGGCATTATAGTGTGAAATTAAAAGTTAAGCGGAGTAGCTAAGATGGGCAGAAATGGACTGCTTTTAAGTCAGAGTAAAGCCCATTAAGGTCATCTTTTTGCTAACAATAAACACTTTTTGCATGCTGCTGGCTGTGTTTTTCAGACTTGCCCCCAAAAGCCTGAGAGTACAACTGTGATATTTTTAATCTGTTCCTGGAACAAACTTCCAAAGCAGAGAGTTTACAATATGTAAAATAAATCATAGCTTCCCTCATTTTAAGGGAAAGTTGACTCTCACAAAGTTGCCACAAAATCATGAAGATAGGGGAGGGAGTGGGGCAAGAGTAGACACCCACCCCTCTGTGCTTCGTAAAGTGCAGTGGAGTCACACACCCATGGTGCCAGGAAGGCAGAGATAGAAAAGGAGGTGATATAAGTATAACTCAAACGTGTTGGACTAGGTTAGTGGTCTACTTCCTGTGTGATGTCTGCTGTTCACATGCAATAGTCTTTCTGTGGTAATTTGGTCATTCATGTTGCAAGTGCTCCAATGACACTCTGCTTTTCTGATTATGAAATGACAGTGATGGAGATCATTAGTTGAACTTTACACAAAATATTAGTGACTAAAGAGGGGAGAAAGCATTGGTTATAAGCACAACAGCTAGACAGATTTTCTTATCAGTAATTTCATTTCTGAGTCTCATTTTTCTTCATTTGGAAAGTGAGGTTCATAATTCTTATCTTTCAGGGTTCTTTTTTAGTTAAAGAAAATAACAAATGAATAGTTTTAGCTAATGTCTGCCATTGGAAGGCCTTTGTTAAAATACACATATGCATGGGATTCATAAGATCTATTTGCATTGTGGATTATAGTTACTATTCAAATGTATTTTGAAAGCAGTTCCATAGACATTTTGAGAATAAACATAATAAAGAAAAGTGTGAAGGAGAGGGGGTCATAAATATTAAGTCACATGTCCTTCAGAGGATACATTATTAGGATTTTTATATACCAAAGGGAAACTGGTTTTGAACACTAAGCTTTTTTAATTGAAGCCTTTTTTTTTTTTCTTTTATATTGTTGCTGGCACAGTAATCCTTTTGACTTTGTAGCACTGCTTTGCACTACTCTCAATTCACTGTCATCTATCATTGTGATGCTTAAAGGTTTTCTAACTATTGGCCATTTTTCCACTCCCCAGTTTTAGCATTGACTTCAGTTCCTTTTGTGTCTTTTAGCATTTTCCAAGAAGGATGGATTCTTTAGTATCTTACCACAAATTGTTAGTCAGCATGTAATTGATGATCAATAGCAAGATTTAGATCTGCAAAGAATTATAAAATTTGGGAAGGCCAGAATGGCTCAGCAGGTTGAACACTCGCTTTGCAGCCCTGGGGTCCGAGGATCGAATCCTGACCCTGGCCCATGTGGACCCTGCTGGAGCTCATATGAAAGGCCCCCATCCTGGTTCCTTCCTTGTGCAGCCTCACACCCACCTGTGGAGTGAAACTATATTGAAAACTAATGACATATGACTATGGAGACTGCTCTGGTCCCTTCTCCTTCTCTCTGTCTCAGTCTCTGTCAAAAACAAAAAAACAAAAAATCCAATAAAAATAAATCTTAACAACAAAAAGAACCCCAAAATTTAAATTTATGCAAAATAATTTAGTAAATAATTCTCAAATATTAGATTACAAATTTTCTAATATAAAAATACTGACTATATAATATATTTTGGTTGTATTAAAAATATATATGCTTGCAAAAAACCTTAAGGAAAGGATACAGAAAATTAAGAGATGAGTTTTTAAGAGATTGTGTGGTATGGTTTAGTGCTATGGCTCTCTAGATTTACTTACTAAAATATAAGGATCTATATATTTCTTTAGTATAATTTAATGACTATAAACATTACACATTTCTTTCACTAATATTACTTTTACACTTGATCTTAGCTAAAAGGCCAAGAAGCAATTGTTACTTTTAAATACCAATAAATAATATTAACTATATGGAGGCAGTGGAGAGCATAGGACGTAATAGCAGTAATAAAGACAGGGTACCTTAGTGAAGGATATGTTCTAAAATCAGTTACCAAGAATAAATCCAACAAAAAATATGCAAGACTCTAAACTAAAAATAACAAGAACAAGTAAGCTGAGAGAAATGAAAAAGACCTAAGTAAACAGAGAGATACAACAAGTTCAGTGATTAAAAGTCTTGATGTTGTTAAGATGTTAGTTCTCCCCAAAATTGATGAATAGATTGAATGCAATTCCCATCAAAATTCTAGCAGGCTTGTGTGTAGAAATTTATAAGCTAACTATAAAATGTCATGGAAAACTAAGGAACTAGATTAACTAAAACAGCTTTGAAAAGGAAGAAAGCTGGAGAACTTTCTCTACCACACTATAGGCTTACTAAAAGCTGTAGTAATCAAGACTGCAAATTACTGGGAAAGATAAATCAATGAAACAGAATAGATCCCTTAGATATTGGCAAAAACATATAATATCATGGGATATACAATGAGGGTTCTAAGAATATGTAATGGAAAAAAATTTCAACAAGTGATGTTGAAGACTTAAGAGCACCTACCTTTCAGAGTTGTTGTGAATACATTCTTTATCTATTGTTGTATGACAAATTAGCCCCAAATTCGTAAGCTTAAATACAAAAACATGTAACACCTGGTCCTCTGGCTCAGGGTTGTTCACAAAGTTATAGTCAAGTTGTTAGGATTACCTACAATCATCTCATGGCTCAACCAGAGCTGAATGAACCACTTTCAACATAACTCACGTACGTGATTGTTGGCAGGTCCCCAGCTTTCTGGCTGCGACTAGAGGCATCAACTCTTTTTCTTTTCTTTTTTTGTTTGTTTGTTTGTTTGTTTGTTTTTTATTTATTTATTTTTGACAGAGAGAGAGAGAGAGAGAGAGAGAGAGAGAGAACTGAACTGGGGGAGCTCCCCAGTTCAGCATATGGGTCCGCACGGGCCGGGGCTGGGATTCGATCCTTGGTCCCCGGTGCTGCAAAGTGAGCGCTTAACCCACTGAGCCATCCCGACTTCCCCAACTCTTTTTCTTATAGGCACTTCCATAGGAATGTTCACAACACTGAAGCTGTTTACCCTGAATGAATGATATGACAGAGAGAAAGAGAGAAAGAGAAAGAGAGAGAGAGAGAGAGAGAGAGAGAGAGAGAGAGAGAAGGAGAGAGATAGAAGCAAAGCTTAGCTTATTATAATCTATCATGTAAACGATAAACCATAACTTCTGCATGCTATTGGTCACACAAAAAACTTAGGACAATGTGGGAGGGCACAGCACAAAAGTGTGCATACCACAGACAGAGGAACCACGGACAACCATTTTGGTGGCTAGCTATCACAAGTGAATGATGGCTTTAATGCATAAAGCCATCAGAACAATTCCTGACACAGCAGAGGACTATACCAGGGGTGGCCAACAAGTCGATTGCGGTCGACAGGTAGATCGTGAGGCCAATTTTGATCGTCGATCGCTCACAATGTCTGGGGTGGAATTCCGTGTACCATGGACTTTGAAGCAATTGTAGAAGACAAAACTTTCTAGCAATAGTTTAATGCATTCTGGGAATTTGCCAAGGTCATAAATTCCTAGAATTCTGACAGCCTTACACTGTAATCTCTGCCCACCCAGACAATACATTTTGACTTATGTGTTACACTTGTCACCGGACGCAACGCGTGAACGCAACAGTTACGACTCAACTCATTGAAGAACACAGTCAGTTAGCTTGAATATTTGGTAGTATCGTATGGTAGTTTCTTTTCTTTTGTATTAACAGTATTCTTATCAATCAATATTATTTATCCTCGGTGACCACATTGAGTTTCAATTTTTCTTCTGTTTAAAATGTAAGTACCTTTTCTTTGTTTTAAATTAAATTGCTTTTCTTACCTATCTATTTACTTGATAAGTGAGCATTCTCGGCAACAGATCTCTAAACTGCGGTCATTACACTGAGAGAAAAATAAGGGACAGTATTACA
>PVKE010031897.1:0-18784 GCA_004027555.1 Craseonycteris thonglongyai
TGTATCCTGCTCATTATGGAAGCATTTTCCCTGTGAAAGGTTGTCATGATGCTTGAGGAAGTGGTAGTCAGTTGGCAAGAAGTCAGGTGAATATGGCAGATGAGGCAAAATTCTGTAGCCCAATTCATTCAACTTTTGAAGTGTTGGTTGTGCGATGTGCAGTTGGGTGTTGTCATGGAGAAGAATTGAGCCCTTTCTGTTGACCAATGCTGGTTAAAGGCATCCCAGTTTTCAGTGCATCTCAATAATTTGCTTAGCATACTTCTCAGATTCTATGGTTTCTTGGGGATTCAGAAAACTGTAGTGGATCGAACTGGCAGCAGACCACCGAACAGTGACCACAACCTTTTTGGTGCAAGTTTGGCCTTGGGAAGTTCTTTAGGGCTTCCTCTGGGTTCAACCACTGAGTTGATTACCACCGCTTGTGGTATAAAATCCACTTTTGCATGTCATGGTCTGATCGAGAAATGGTTCATTGTTGTTGCATAGAATAAGAGAAGACGACAAATCAAAATGGTGAATTTTTTGATTTTCAGTCAGCTTATGAGGCATTCATTTATCAAGCTTTTTCACCTTTCCAATTTGCTTCAAAAACTGAATGACCATAAGAATGGTCAATGTTCAGTTCTTGGGCAACTTCTCATGCAGTTTTAAGAGGATCAGCTTTGATGATTGCTCTCAACTGGTCATTTTCTACTTCCAAAGGCCTGGCCTTATGCTCCTCATCTTCAAAGCTCTTGTCAAATTTGCAAAACTTTTTGAGCGACCACTGAACTGTATATTCATTAGCAGTTTTGAGGCCAAATATCTTGTTGATGTTAAAAGTTGTCTCCACCGCTTTACACCCATTTTGAACACAAATAAAAAAATTGCTCGAATTTGCTTTTTGTCTAACATCATTTCCATAGTCTAAAATAAATATAAAATAAACAGTAAGTAATAAGTCATTAGCAAAGAAACATGAAGTGTAAATGTACATTAAAATTATGAATAACATAACTGATTTATTTAAGAATGAATTCTAATATCAAACAACAAATTTCAACAAAGCAAAACCACAGTTACTTTTGCACCAACCTGTATCAATTTATTTTTAAGTACTCTTGATTTTCAGAGATAGGGTAAGTAAATTTAATTTATTTTTAGAAGCACTCCTGCCCTACCCTAATCTAACATTGAGGTTTTTGAATAAATGTTTATAGGAAAACAGGAGAACCATTAGAATAAATAAAAACAAAAAACATCTGGAGACAAAATAAAATTAGTAAAATCAAATGATTATATTTGTCTAAATTTTCCTGGATGAGAACATTCATAGGTTTTGGCAAATAGTCTATAATATGCATTGATAATGAAGACATATAGATTATCTCATGTTGTTATGATTCTCCATAGACTTTAACACATAGTTAACATCACTGCAGCAACATGTAAGTGTAGAGTACATAAAATTTTCCATGGATAGAACAAATATGTGCATGTATATTTCTCTCCATCTATGAAAAATTATAACTCTTCCTGATTACAATTTAATAGGTCAGTCAATAGACATTCAACAAATTAACAGACATGAAAAACTTGTTTACTATAATAAGATGGCAGATGCCAAGGAAAATAATCAATGTTTATAATGACTGTTGAATCAAACACAACTGCAGTCAAAATTACTTTATTAAAAAATTGTCTTTATTTTAGGAAATCTCTGAATTTACTATATTTATCAGAGTTAATATTTTTATTATATTTTAATGGCTAAGATGACTTTCAGGAAAATACATAAGAATTCACTGATATCAAATTATTTAGCAATTTTTAGCTTAATATTGTAAAAGAATAATAATAATTACCTACTATTATTTCTCAAACATAAAAAAAGTATTACTCTTACTCAGTTAAGTAAGTTATTGAGGAGTAAAAGTTTTCCACCAATGTTTCCTTTAGAAAGGCTTAATATGTGAATCGACAATGAACATAGAAAAAAAGACAAGAATTATATTTATTATAGTGTCTGATATATACTAGGTTATTTTACTATCCTCGTACTTTCCAGAAGTGAAAAGAAAAAAAGTGTACACCTCTTGAGGGGCTCATATTACTAATATACAATGTACTCAGATTCTTGTTTCTTTGCTTCCGACTTGTTTTTCCAAGCCTTCTATGTATTTTGAATTCCATTTCTTCTTTCTGCATCTAGAATTTATTCATTCTCTTATTTCCTTAGTTAAATTCACATAATTAAAAACACAAACAAAAAGAAATATAAAGCAAAACAAAGATTAAAAACAGTTTATCTTAATATTTTTTATTTCATTTTTTTCACCCTATGAAAATTTCTCTTTAGTGTTGACTATGAGTATACTATGCCTGTCTATTTTCTCTTTATTATCCCTTCTTGAAATTCATTGAGTTTTTGGATCTGTTTTCATCTTTCATCAGTTTTAGAGAGGTCCCAGCCATTTTCTTTTCTCTCATTTTTTTTTTAATTGTTAAATTTATTGGGATGACATCGGTTGGTAAAAAATTACATAGGTTCCAGGTGTACAATTCTACATTACATCGTCTATGTGTTGCATTATGTGCTCACCACCCAGTCAGTTCTCTTTCCATCACAGTATATTTGATGTCCCCTCCCTTCTTCCCCTATCCCCCTACTCTCCCACCCATCTTCCCCTTTACCCTCAGGTAACCATTAAATTATTGACTGTGTCCATTAGTATTTGTTTCTTTTTACTTTCAGTTTTATATCCCACTTATAGGTGAAGGCATGTTTCTTGATTTTTTTCAGTCTGACTTATTTCATTTAATATGATGGTATCAAGGTCTGTTCATGTTGTCACAAATGGCTGTATTTCATCTTTTCAATAACATATTCTTTTTGATATTTTTCTTTTCTCCTTCTTAAACTTAAATCTTAGAGGCTCTTGCTTGTGCTTTTATATTTTCTCCTTTTTTTTTTTAAGATGGTGCCCGTACCCTGTATTAAGGTCACTCTCCTCCTTCCTTCAGATAGGTTTAATCTGAATTTAAGCTTATTAAATTATTTTCTCATCTTTAATATCATATTTTTCATATTTAGAATTTCGCTCAGTTCATTTTTTAAAGATTTATTTTATTGTTTTGAGAGAAAGTGAGAGAGAGAAAGAGAGAGAGAAAGAGAGATAAGAAGGGAGGACCCAGAGCAGTCTCCATAGTTGTACATCACTAGAAGTGACATAATTTCATTCCACACAGGTGGACATTGGGCTGCATGGGGCAGGAACTGAACTGGCAGCCTCGCAAATGGGAAATGAGAGCCTCTGCCACCACTCCAGCTGTTAGCAGTTGAGGCACAGTTCAGCATATGGGTTTGCACGGGGAACTGGACCTTGTGATTTCAAGGAAAGCGCTCAACATGTTGAGCTATTCAGGCATCCCATTCAGTTCATTTTTATAGTGTCCAAATATCTGCTAAAATTTTGCAGCTCAACACAGTTTTGCCATTTTTGAAATACATAATTTAATTATTTATACAAAATTATGTGATAGTTTCTGTTTGTTAAATTTAATATTTGGACCATCTCTGAGTGTGCTTATACCAAACATTTTCTCTTTGAATTTGGGCCATAGTTACTTGATTTTTTGAGTGCATCTTATAATGCTTAACTTTCTACTCAAATTTTTATCTAAAATAATAATGGAGACTTAAGAAATAATATTAATGTTAGAAAAAGGCCATATCTCTTTCCTGTATCCCAAAAAAAGTTGGGCTGATTCAATCCATTCTGTTTTGTCACAGCCTTAATATGGTTTAGAATAGAGCTGTTTTCAAACATTTTGAGTGTAAAACTGGGGCCAAGTGTTCAAACAATGAAGAGATTTCTAGGATCTTTCTTTTCTTTTTTTTTTTCATAGTTACATTTCAATTTTTCAAATATATAAAAAATCTCATGGTTCTTTAGAGCTTCACAGCTAGGTTTTCAGTTTTCTGTGAAACTCTGATCTCTAGTTCTGTCCTCTTCTTTCTGTGCCTGAGTAAATATCTTCCAGTGTGGTTACCACTTTGAGCTTCTGTCATACTATACCCTCTATGCCCTGTGGAATTCTTTTTTCCCCCCACTTTAATTGAGACATAATTGACTTAAAAATCTATATGAGTTTAAGGTATTGAACATTCGTTAGAAGCATGTCTATTATTTCTTTTGCCATCTGCTAAGTATTTTGTAGGTGAAACCCCAGTATCCAAGGAGTTTCTCTCTGCTCTTTTACCCTGGCTAGAACTCTTTTGTAGATGCAGATTTACAGAAATATTAATGAATTTTTCTCAGTACTCTTGCCTCCTTCACCATCACCACATACAATGAACAACAAATCAGGAGTGCATGTAGGCATAATTAGTGGTTTGTAAAAGCCATAGATTCTAATGTGCCATATCAGCTCACACACTACATTAAACATGTGTACAATTTAACTAGTGTCTCTTCAGCTACTTCTCTTTTGGATTTCTTTTCCTTCACAGATTTTCCGGGAATGGGAAAAACTCTCAGTCTGTTCTGAGTAGAATCTGAGGCTTTCTTTCTGGAATGTACTTGTTTTCACTTGCGTGGGTATGTGGCATTAATTTTATAATGACTTTTGTAAAACCATGATTTTGTAGCTTATTCCAGTTACTTTTGGTTCTTAGTGTGGAAATGACAATTTCATATGACTTCCTCATGTTTCTCAAAGCTTATTGATAAAAAAAAACTTTATTCAAAAGGTATTTATTACCTTTAACAAAATAAATACAATGGAATATAATATGTGAAATTATATTTGGCTTTTTCTTTAGGTGAACACATACACAAAAAGATATATATATATATGGAGAGAGAGAGAAAGAGAGAGTAGAAAGATGTTGAATAAGAAAACTGTAATTTTGAAATTTCTTATCTTTAGTTTCTTGTATTTTTACCAATATATCTATTAAAGTATTTATCTGCACATAATTAAAAACATAATGTTCAGAGTACTGGGATGATATTGGCTAAATATAGAGTACCCATAAATGACTCATGCATACTTATATGTCATATGCATTTAGTATTATATCTAAACATTACAAAATTATATGAGATATGTAGAATTGTAATTTGTTTTACATCTGATAAAACTGAGTCATTGGAGAAAAAAAAAAAGATTTAAACTCATCTGATTTATTTTTTACTGAGCTTTCTCCTAAGTAGAATGCAACATTGTCTCCAACTCTAAGAAACATTTATTCAAGGCATGATAAAGATAATTTAAGATAGATATGTTTTTAGAATAATAGCAAATTTACTTGTCTAGATACAATACAGACATGAATAAAATTGCTCTGGGTGATTTTTTTTAGGATATCATGCATTATTTAGTTAATTAAGCATGGTCATTGTCATAAAACATAATTTAGTAATCCTATTATATTAAATGATAATACATTTATGTCTATTGTGTTCTACTTTTCCAAAGGTTTATTTTTCACCTCAAAGAATAATATTAAGCCATTTAAGTATATTTTTCCTATCAGAACACTGACATCTTTGTGAATTAATAGGATATGTTTAAAATCTCTTTATATTTTAAATAATGTTGAATATTCTTAAAAATACAAGGAAAGAATAAAATTTATATGAATCTCTGTATCCTAGTATTAATCATTGTGTGAGTTAAACTTCAGCTAGAAAGGTCAATTTCCTCTCATAATATTCTATATATGGATTACTACATAGGCATATTATACACAAAATAATATACTTGAAGCCAAACAATAACCTCAATGACAAAGTCTAATGGTGATGGGAAAGAAAATACATAAATCAGATATGTTCTACTTTTAATTAAATACTCTACTATACACGAAATGTATATATTTTTGAACCAGTTCACTAAGATCAGTATTTCTCAAACTTTTGCAATGGAAGCCAATATAATGTTTTTCAACATGGAATTGGAGCTCTCTATATCTTTGTAGGTAAATTTTAGTACCAGAAGGATAGTTTTCAAATAAAATGGATTAACTATTTCTGTTACTGTGATAATAGTAATAAAAGAAATAATTTTATGCCTTTGGTGAAATTATATAATTTGTATAATGAACTTTGAGTCTTAGTGATTGGTACAGTGAAATTTAGTTCAGATTCCTTATCCAGTTAGTTTCTTTTCTTAATTATTAAAAATTCCCAACTCAAAACCACAGATTGGTTAGAAAATAGAAGCAAGTGTTTGATGGCTTCACAATATTAATATTTGGCACGGATCCAGAGAAAATCTTTATCAGTTTATACTAACACTTTGTGTATATCAGTATCAAATTTTTAATTATTGAGTATTTCAATTTCCACGCCAAAACTTAATGGAGATTTAATAAATCTTTATTTACATTTGAAACATTAAAAGAGTAATCTTATTCTGAGGGATATTTAGATTAAAAAAAAATACACTCAATAACGTATCACCAATATATTGTCAAAAAAAACCCCAAAAACTCAATTATTTCAAATTTTTTATATTAAAATCTGTTCTTTAAAATAACTAAATATTTCGTCCCAAATGAAAAAAATAAATAAAAAGATTAGTAATAACATGAATGGATCTTGAGATCATCATGCTATGGAAAATAAGTCAGACAGAAAAAAAAAATCAAGAACCATATGACTGCACTCACATGTGGGATATAAAACTGAAAGCAATAAAGGAACAAGACAAAGAAACAAAAACTAATGGACAAAAACAGTAGTTTAGTGGTTATCAGAGGGTAACAGAGAGAAGTTCTGTGGAAGAAAGAGGGAAAGTCAAATATATGGTAATAAAAGGAGAAATTACTCTGGGTGGTGAGCACACAATGCCACATATTAATAGATCATGTATTATAGAATGTGCACTTGAAACCTATATAATTTTATTAATCAATGTCACCTCTATAAATGTAATTTAAAATAAAAATTGGAATATCCAACAACAAAAAAGAATGATTTATTTTTATCTAGAAAATTATAGGTCTTACCATAAAAGATATTAAATGTATGTCTGACCATGCAATGTAGCAGGCTACATAAAGTAACAGAAATGGATTTCTTTTGTATTGTCAAGTGCTATGAATAAATATTTTATATCTTCCTTTCATACCAAATGAATTTGAGCATTTTTCCCTTGGCAGTGTGGTTCCTGACTTGATGCTATTGATATAACTCTACTATTGAATAAATAATATTTTCACTAGCTCATTTTTTTAATCTCCTAGCAAACTATGCTATATTAGTGGGCTGAAAAATGCTTTTTTGGTTTTGGAAACATCTCTTGATTATTCAGTAAAACATGTCCAAAAAATAAAAAGAATACAATAAAAATCAATAATTTTAACAATGTGGTTTTTGTGATTTGTCTAAAATAATGTAAAACCTTTAAGAGGACTGACAATATTGTATAATATACAGATAAATAGGAAGAAACTGAATAGATAGCTGGTCTAATGCATACAATTTATAAGATATACATTGTTTCCTCTGTTTTACATTTTTTGAGGTGCTTGTGCAGAAATAATTAATTCACATACCTGTTAACATTACTACAAGCAAAATGGCCAATTTTCAAGCTATTTCATCAACATTGTTCCAATTCAAGATCATGTATCTCAAATTGTATTACATACAAATATAGCAGAGTTGTACAAACTTTTGGCTTCCCTGGGCCACATTGGAAGAAGAATAGTCTTGGCCCACACATAAAATACACTAACACTAATGACAGCTGATGAGTTAAAAAGAAAAAAAAAAGAAAAACAGAAAAATAATCACAAAAAAATCTCTCATGTTAAGAAAATTTACAAATTTGTGTTGGCCCACATACAAAGCCATCCTGGGATGCATGCAGCCCAAGTGCCATGGGTTTGACAAGCTTGAAATATAGTATGCATTAATATAAGATCTCCAGTGTCACTATGTAGAAGAGTAATGATAAAAACATAGAAGAGACAAAAAAACACATAAACAATAACATATTTAATCAAATAACTATGGGCTGTAGGTATATATATGCTTGGTTTTATTTGCTTTCATTATTAAAAACAGTTTTTTTTAAATATTGTTTGAATACAACCCTACAACCAACATTTTTATTGGAAAGAATACACTGTGTGTATAGCTCTCTCATGTACATTTAGAACAAAGCTTATATTTTAGTTAAGTTTTACAACATTACTCTCTCATGTGCAACTGTATGAGAACAAATATTTGTGTAGTGGTAGGTATTAAGCAACAGGCCTTCCAGGCATAAATCATTATTTTTCCTAAAATTCAGTTCAGTGTATTGTATTGAGGATATTCCCCACCCTCAGGGCTTTTCTCGTACTATAGTTTCTATGAATAGTACCCTCCTAGCTAAAGAAACAAAAGACCAGTCCATATATTTCATTCCCAAGAAAAGGTATTTAATACATTACATTGAGTTTGATTTTCGTTCAGAAATTTGACCTACGGAAAGTAAAGCAAAGTTCTTCCCATTGCCAGGCCTCATGAATGAAATATCATTAACACTAATACACGTGCACTGTTTTATAACTGAAATCTAGTATGAACGCTATAATGCGAGCTGGAAGCCACCTACTTTTTTATAATTCTTTTGTAAGGTTAATAAATCAATTATAACTGTGAAGACTCAAAGAAACCCATGATCCTATTATTTTCTATAATTTACTAATCATATTCACTTGTAAGCTGTGACATAGTTGTATTTAATTATCATTTTAACTTAATAATGTAGTTTGTAGGTTTATCATGGTTTGCAGAAGCATCTTTTTTCATGACTCTAGAGTCCAAACCTTACAGAAAAGAATTACCCCATTCTAGAAATATGTAAAATAAAGATTGTTCAGCATTCTGTACACACTAAGTCAATTAATATTAAGCGTTAAGTATTAATTTATTATGGCTAAGACATACCTGTTGAAGTAGTTTAGTTAAAGCATAATGACTGACCTTATTTCTGTGTGTGGTTAAACTTGGTGGACTACATGTAATAATACTGCCCTTTCTTTGATTACAAGGTTAGTTTGTAGCAAAACAAAATCATATGTATAATTTTTTATTTAGTTAGGTTTTTTGTTTTGTTTTGTTTTGTTTTTTGTTGTTGTTGTTTTTGACAGAAAGGGAGACAGAGACAGAGAGAAAGAGAAAGAAGGGGGAGGGCCCAGAGCAGTCTCCGTAGTGGTACCTCTTCAATTTCCAACATAGTTTCATTTCACACAGTTGGGCGCGGGGGGGAAGGAGGGAGGGAGTGTTGGTGTGAGCAGGATGGCAACCGGGTTGGGGGGCTCCAACATAGGAGGCATGCCCCTGCGAGCTCGGGGCTGATCCAGGGCTTCCACATGGGAAGCTCACCCAGGTGAGACCCAGACTGGGGGCCACACCCCAGTTCAGCGTATGGGTCTACCAGTCCAGGTCCAGGCTTCAATCCTCAACCCCCTGGGCTACAAAGTGAGCACCTAACCCACTGAGCCATCCCGGCTTCCCCAAATCTATCATTTTTAAAGGGACAATATAATTAACCTCGCCTCATGCAACTCCCAATATAGGAGGAATAGAGGAATTACTCTTCCCTCTACTTTTTACTCTAGTCAGCTTCTCTTAGTATGACTTGGCATAACTAAATACCTATTTTAAAATTATAGATCTCCCCAGTTGGTCTCAAAGTTCAAATGCTTTTTTGCTCATGTTTTAAATTTAACTCATTATTCTTTTGATATATTAAAATGCTCTATCAGAATGTTGTCTTTGGGCTTTTTTTTTTTTTAAATTGGCTTAAAGCTGTCAATTTCCCTGTCATTCTTCCTATTCTGTAAATGACTCAGTGGATGATACTTGGACTAAGGACATTTGTATCTTTTGTAATGGCAATTTCTTCCTGTGTATTGTATCAGTGTAAATGTGTGAATGTTGTTATCCATTTAAAGCTTATCAAATAGGTTTTTTTTGAAGGATTGCTCACTACAGCAGTTAATGTTTCTCCAAAAGTATATTGAACAGAAATTTAAAGGAATTAGAACATTCAAAGTAGGATTGGTTTTTCTTATGAAAGGAGATGATCCAGCATTGCCTACATATGCTCTAAGATTAAGTTTCTGTACAATTTCTACTTTTTTTTTTTATACTGTAAGAGAAACTTTTTGTTATTCCTACCAAACAAAGGAAGAAAAATAAAATGATTTGCCAAGCTGTCAAAACTATCTCAGCATTCAGTAAGTTGGCTCCATTGTCAGAGGATTACAGCAGGGAAGGCAGAGAGGCTGAAATTGTAATGGAGTTAAAACACATGTTGTTTAAAGCAATGTGATGTTAATTTACTACTCAGTAAATACAACAAGCTTCCACTGAGGCATGCAGGCCTACAGAGGTACCTATAGAATAGTAGTTAGTTATAAACAGTGGCTGGCTAGAGATGTGCAGGATGAATCTTCTAGTCAAGTTTTAGTCCCTACACCTGTACCACTGAGTCCAAATGTTGTCAGTAGTATAAAAATCCAATGATTTACAAGATAATGTCTGAATGTATAACAACTTCAAAATATGATTAGTGCCCACTAAGATGATAAATATGTTACAGTTTGACAGAAGAGACTTTAATAAGCTGAGTTCTCACAGGATTTCTGATATTTCGCTGTTGCTAACTATGGATAGCATAAATCCTATAATACACTGCTATTCTTAGAACTCTCCAGTGACTTCTGATCTTAGTCTGAATAAATTTATCAACTTATATTCTGTTGTGCAAGGTACTATATGTTCTGGTTGATACTTATATATCTCATTTCTTTTCTCTCTTCTTTCCTACCCAATCATTATTTGTCACTCTGACTGGCATTTATTATGTCCCTGACATATACTGAGGTATTTTACCCTGTGATTTCTTCATCTTGGATTGTCATTATACTAGATCTTCTCAAAGCTGACTTCTCTGTGCATCATAGATAAAGCAACTCCTATAAACCCTTTATCCCATGTTATTCTTTATTACATTGTCCATCTCTTTTTAGCACATATGAGTAAATAAAATTTTATTTATTAGTACTGTTACTATCTATATTCCTTTCACAAGAATGTGAGCTTAAGACCTAGGACTTAAAAAAATAAAAGACCTAGGGCTCTGTCTATCTTATTTACATAGTATGCACTCAAAATCTTTTTTCGCATTTTATGGAAAATAAAGCTACTATTAATAGGGTATTATTTATAAAATTATAAAAAGTCTCATATATACTTATGAAAATTTACATTATTAATATACTTATTAAGTCAGAGGGTTAGGAGCATAGATAAGAATATTGTCACTATAAAATTACAGGACTTATGGTTTACAAAAGTATTTTCAATCCCTTATTTGATATACCAGATCATATATTGAAAATACAAGTATAACAATTGTAATTTTTAAACGTATTTTTGTATTTATTAAATATATAAGTGACAAAATGAAATGTAGTTTTGTTTGACAATTTTTGTAAAAGCTGAAGATTTTATGTCTCAAAAAGCAAATGCATTCAAATTAAATACGTGATTTTAAATACATTTAAAACAAACAAACAACAAAAAATGTCTAGGAATATAGTTACTTAGGGGCAATAATAACAAATGAACATATCTGTTGACCAATGTGCTAGGCACTCACGTTTCAACACACTTTACAGATATTAATTCAGTTACTAATCAGAGTAACTTAAAGGGGTGGTCAGGAAATTTGTAGAATGGGGAGTTATAAGAGAAGTGAAAGTACTATTGCACACAATTTGATTGTGTGACTTATTATTAGCATATGTGCTAAATTTCAGCCTACATGCATCCATGTTCTTTCAGATGTCACTGAAGAAGCGCATCAAACATAAAGAAAACCCCAAGTATGGAGAAAATTGAGTTTCATGCTGTCATTGGTTCCTCACAAAACAAGGGAAAACACCTCAAGCCATTTGGAAGAGATGTTAGCAGATTACAGGGACTGTTGCCCTGGGAAATCCATGGTTTGCAAATGACATAACCTTTTCAAGCCAGGCAGAGTCGATTGAAGATAACTTCCAGCCAGGATGCTCTGTTGAGGCCACTTTCTCAGATATTGTCCAAAAAATTAAAAACTTGTAGTAGAAGATGCCAGACTGAATAAAATACAGCCTGAAGAAATGGCTGGAGTATCACTTACACCATTCTGAATATTCTCCATCAGCATCTAAGAATGTCAAAAATCAGTGCAAGATGAGTACCGAGCATTCTCATGTCACTTTAAAAACAAAAGCACGTTGAACGTTCATGACAGTTTTTGGATCTCTTCAAAGACAACAAAGATGAAATTTTAAACCAGATTTTCACTAGAGATGAAACTTGGGTTCATCTTCATGAGTCTGAATCAAAGCAGTAGTCCACACAGTGGCATGAAAAGGGCACACCACCCCCTAAGAAATTCAAGGTATTGTAATTGGCTGGAAAACAACAACAACAACAAAAACGTGGCTACCATTTTTTTGGATATGGAGGGTATCCTACTGATCAAATATAAGGATAAGGGTATCACAATCACAATAACTGGAGAGTACTATTCCAGTTTGTTGAAAGAGTTAAAAGAATCTGTAAAACAAAAAAATAGGAGAAAAATATACCATAGGGGTGCTGTTTTTTGCACGACAATGAGCCCATGCACAAGAGCAATGTTGCATTGGCTGCTCTTCAGAACTGTCTTCCAAATATTAAACTACCATCTCTACTGTCCAGACCTGGTACTCTCTGATTATTTAACCATGGATATGAAAATACAGCTTCGAGGAAAAAAATTTACAGACTACGAAGAGGATAAAGCTGCAATTTCAGTGTATATTAAGGGTAAAAACAAAACATTTATTGAGGATATAAATAAGCTCATTGAAAGATATAAAAAGTGTATCAGGGTTAAGGGTGAATATATTGAAAAGAAAAAATTATATATATATTTTTTTTTTTACCCTTCACCTTCATTTTGCAAATTTCTTGTCCACCCCTCATATAATGTTGCTATTGCTTCCCATTTTACAGCTAAGTACTAAGATGTTAAATCTGGTGAACATACATCTAAGGGCAGCGTTAGTATTGGTATTTGAAACTACATAGCTGGCCTCACAAAGCTGATTGGAGAAAAAGAAAACAGAGAAAGTATTCCCTATTTTCTTCAAGTACTAAAGTATTTTTAAAAAATCAATTTAAAAATATTTATTTCCTAAACTGTATGCTATATTTTTTAATTCAAAACACTGAGTAAATTTGTAATTAAAAAAAATAGCATTTTTAAAATCAGAATTTAAATTAAATGTAAACGTATAGAACTCTGATGATGGTATAGTTAGTGAATGGATACCTTTTTTTTTTAATATGCTCTTTGTTTTATTTCTTTGTTTGTTTTACTTGTTGCAGTGATATGATTATTTAGATAAAAACTGCTAAACTAGAATCTTGAATGAACACATGAGCAAATAATAGAGTGAAACCTATAATTACTAAAATCCTTGCTAGGTAATAATTTTTGTCACTTCTAAATAGCTCTTTATTAGTTCTATATCATTATTAAACTCAAATGCATATTTCCTCTGAATATTTTCCCTGATATGAGACTACAAATTAAATGTACCGGTAGCAACAAAATTTATTTTGTATATTATCACATAATATTTTACTTTACAACACAACTCTTAATCCATAATTTAGACAGTCACAAAAGCACAAAAAACATGTTATTTGTTTTGTTTTGTTTTTTGTGTGTGTGAGTTTCCTGTTTTTTGTTTGTTTGTTTGTTTGTTTGAGCTGTAAAAGCTATGACTACACAGTGTGACAATTAAGTTCTTGAACTCATCCTAGAAAAAGTGCTGCATACCTCCTTGCTGAATATGACTACCATCACCCTTCAAGTACTCCTCTTGGAAAGCTATGCCCCCAAACCAGCACCTAGTCCACCCCTGAAAGCATTTTTGCACTCTTTTTGGAATGGCCATCAGATCCATCATTGTATTACCCTTGATGTCTTGAATATCATCAAAATCACTTCCTTTCAAGATTTCCTTTACCTTTGGGTAAAAAAAAAAAAGTAATTGGGTGCCAGATCAGAGGAGTAGGGAGGGTGTTCTAATACAGTTATTTGTTTACTTGCTAAAAACACCCTCACAGACAGTGCTCTGTGAGCTGGTACATTTTTGTGATGCAAAAGCCATGAGCTGTTGGCAGAAAGTTCAGGTCATTTTTGTCTATTTCATATAGCCTTTTTATCACTTCCAAATGGTAAATTTGGTTGACTGTCCAGTTGTTATAAATTCATAATAAACAATCCCTCTGTTATCAAAAATGCTTAACAACATCATTCTAATTCTTGGTTTGGACTAATGGAACATTTTTGGTTGTGGAGAATTGGCTGCCTTCCATGGTGCACTTTGACACTTTGTTTTAGGGTCATCCTGGTACACCCATGTTTTATCACCAGTGATAAAATCATCAACTTCCCTCTCCAAAAGATCTTGGCAAACTTTGTCCTTTGCTTTTTGTTCATTCATGAGCTACTTTGGGACTATTTTTGCACACACCTTTCTCATGCCAAGATTTTCAGTTAAGATTTTCCGGTTTCTCTATCAACATTTACTGGGTCTGTTATGCTTCTTATAGTCAGTCAAAGATTTTGACTCACAATTTGATGGATTTTGCAATGTGTTCATCAGTTCTGTTAGTTACTGACTGTCCTGACCTCTCTTCATCAGTGATGCTTTCTTTCCCCTCAGAAAAACGATTAATCCATTTGTATACTGCCTTGTTCTTCATGGCATTATCTCCATCAAATTGAACTAACATGTCCCTGATTTCACTTCCACTCTTGCCAAATTTAACAAGGAACTTCATGTTTGTCCTACATTCTCATGGTGGCACACAAAAAACCTGCAACATCAATAATGAATGCCACTCAGCAAGACACCGCCACATGTCAACACAAACACAGCTGTGAGACGCAGATAAACCAAGTTCACGAAACCTTACCAAGCTGCTAATGTAAGCACATGGTGACAACTTTGCAAACTTAATTGTCAAATCTCTCACATGTGTGCCAGTGTGTGTGTTTGTATGTGTGCGTGCATTATCCATTAAGGTAAACTGAGTAATTTAGAAATTATGAGTTTTAGCCAGTCTTTTCATCTAGATAAATCAACAGAATTTAGCTTTATATTTTACTCTAGGTGGGAAGAAAAGGGGACAGGTAGGAAGACAGTAAGGTCTCAGAGCAGAGAGGTTTTTTGTTTTTGCTTTTGGAGGTTTTGTACTTTGTTTTTTGTTTTTCGGGGGTTTTGTTTGTTTGTTTGTTTTTTACTTAATTGGTACAGAAGTCTGAACATCTGCTTTCCAAATTGAAAATTTCATCACTGATCCTAAAACAACAGTGGGTTTATATTCTGGCCTTAGTTTAACAAAATTGACAAATTGCAGTAAAAATACTAACATAAAATCAAGACAATTAATGACTATAAAAACTGTCTAATTTCTTTGAACAAAAATAATCCTCTTAGTCTTTCTTAGAATCGTTTCCTAGGAGCAGAGTCTGAGCCAAGGTTTCCAGTGTGTGATGTTTTAGGAGAGCATGATTTAAGAAAGCCCTTGGAGATAGTGTGGGAAGGAATATACTGTAGTGACGGAGAAAGAGCTGAGGAAGTCTGTGCTACCAGAGAAAGCCTATTCTTGGTCTGATCCAAAGAGGCATATGCCTTTTAAGTAAAACTCACACCAAAGAATTGTACTGTGTTTTAACCCCTTGGGCCATTCTCTGGTAAGAAACTAAAGCAAACCCTGGCAATGCAACTCCCTTAAGTGTTGTTCCCTGACCAGCACCATCAGTACCTTGAGAACTCATTAGCAATGCAAATTCTCACTCCTCACTAGATCTGAAGTAGAATGGGGCTTTTTATTGTCTGTTTTCACATGCTTTTGAAAATACATATTCTGATGCACCCTAAAGGGTGAGAATTTTGACCTATTTCTTGAATAGCTTTGCAGGAAAAGAAACGTGCGTATGCATTTGCGTGTCTACCAGTAGCAGCTAAACTCGTAGCAGCTATGGGATAGATTCGCTTTTCTGCTAAAAAAGGATCTGCATGAGGCACCCAGAGATTCCATTAATTTTTTAAATAGTGTCACCTTTTTTTTTTCTTTTTAGTTATAGAAACAAAACGTTGGAGGAAGTGTTGATGAAGACAAGAAAATGGAGCTTTCGAGAATGAGAATGGTATTATCAATAAGAAATATATCAGCTATACATCAGTGTCAGTGATCATTTATTGCACTGTTTTCTTTCTAAAAATGTTTAAAACATTTAACTGTTGAATTAGCCACTAGAGTAAGCACATACAGCATTCCATGATCATGGTGAAACATTCTGAAATTGAGAAGAATTAAATAACTAAAAACCAATTTTAGGGTTAACTAAAGATCAATTAGCCAGAACACAGCTAAACAAAAGCCTCCTAAAATTATAACAATTTATGACCTTAAAAATGGGCTTGAGGGAAGTAACTCCTAAATAGACTAATATTCATCTCAAAACCAATACAAAATTTATTTTCTATACTATCTGAACAAAGGGAAAGAGGGACTAGCGAGGGTGGAAGGGAGGAATTTAGTTGATCTTAGCCAGTATTTTTTCTCGCATAGTAAACAACATGGGCCTCCCTCTGTTGGTGTGTATCCTGAGTGCTACAATTTAAATAGTGGTAAGAAAAAAAAAATTAAACTGGATATTTGTCTGGAAGACTTAAGATACCTCACCCACTAAAAAGTGTGTTTTCTCTTTCCAAATGGTCTTCATACACGTTTTCCTGAACATTTCAAGTAATGTCTTCTTCCCCTTCTACCACTGTCATTTACTAATTCAGATGTGTATTTAATTCAGATCTCTCTTCAAGTAATAATTCCACATGGAAGATGTATCTCACCCTCCAGACAAAGATGGATCTCATAATGCATGTGCTCATTTCACTATGGTATACTCATCTACTTACATTTATTTTTAATAGAATTTTAAATCAATTTGTGTGAATATTTTATTAATAGATACATTGTCTATTAGACTCTAAGTTTGAGGTTGACAAGAAGTATGATCCTTTTTGACTCATCATTATATCCCGAGCAAGGTCAGATTCAAGTTTATGTATAATAAATATAAATTATAAGTAAAAAGTAAATAAGGATTTAAAATTTTAAAAAGATTACAAATCTAGAATGCCACAAAATGCAAATAAATAAATAAATAAATAAAAATCTTGACCAACTTCTGACATCATAGAAAAGGGAACTCCCTGAGAAACAAAATTTAGGTATTAAAAAATCTATTTATTCTTACAAGTTTAAACTTCAGTCACCTTCAGAGTATTCTGCATTTGATACAGTATACATATCAAGATGCTTTTTCCACTGCTCCAAACAGTTTTTGAAGTTATCAATTTTGATGACTTTTAGAGATTTCGCTGTTTTTTGTTACTCTTCAACATCATCAAAATGATGTTTCCCTTTAAAAGGTCATTCAGGGCAAGATCGGCTGAATAGGGAGGGTGAGGCGTGTGGGTTATGTTATTTTTGGTGAAAAACTGCTGACCCAGTCAGTGCTCTGTGGGCAGGTACATTGGCATGCCACATGTTGTTTGTGTAAGTCACCCATCATGAAATGGGCAAACACAGTGAAAGTCTCCAAAAAATAAATTCACAGAAGTCAAAAGCAGCCTCTCAAAAACAAAGCCAGTTGGTATACTGATGCAGATGGATTCCTGGAACACTCACCTAGTGGGGGAAGCCTGTACTACAAGGAACCCACCCTCCAGAAGGTAATTTCGTTTTTTGGGGGTCCTCCATTGTATGTTTAAATTTATATTTATCTGTCACCACCCACATACATACAGTACCATAAGCATGTCCATATCAAGCTATTGCCTTTAGCACTGCATTTTTGTGGCATGAATTGTGGTTATGGATATATATATACATATATATATATATATATATATATATATATACACATACATACATACAGTGGATTACTTCAAGTTTTATCTTTTCAGATCCCAAAATATCCCAAAATAGGCAATTCAATGCTACTAATAATGAAAAGTAGGAGAGGCTTAGAAAATTTGAGTAAGACAGCAGTGTCTACTGAAGAAAATCGTAATTGAAAAATACGTCACTCTTCACTTCTTCAGATTTTACCAAATAATATGACCAAGTGAACCCATTGTTGGACCCATCCTCAGAGTTTTGAATGGGTTCCTGGACTGGTGAAATCCCCAAGCAGGTGAGAGACTTGGAAACATATCCTTCTTTATCTTTTCAATAAACCTGCCTCTTAGGACCAACTTTGTGCACAGTGCCCACTCTATAGTAGGTTCTGAATATATATTTGCTAAATGAAGTTCAAATTATAGTACATAATGACTTTTTGCCTGATTCCACTTCTAAAGAATTAATTAAATAATATCAATAGGGTTTAACCATAAAAATTGAATGTAGACCAATTACTATTTTGTATGCTATATTATTTTCAAATAGGGGTTTGAAATTATTTTGTAGTACAGGGGTTCCCAACCTTTTTATACCCTAGGGCGCATTCTAAAATATCGGTAGGGCAGCGGGCACCAGCTATTTCTAAGGATATTTATTATTGAACAAGAATAAAAAATAATAAACAAAAATAATTTTAAAATAATAAATTTATTGTACAAATTATATACACACAAAGAAACATATATACAAAACGTAATACAAAGTAA